>JAADVT010000370.1:0-29934 GCA_023335895.1 Pythium rishiriense
GCGTACCCTCCGGATACGTCGAAGAAGGCTCCCCCACCGCCGGCTCCTGGTGCGTACCCACCGGACACGTCGAAGAGAGTGCCCCCGCCGCCGGCCCCGGGTGCGTACCCTCCGAGCACTGCGACGAAACCTGCACCACCACCATTTACCCTTTCAGGATCTACCGGAGCTGAGAAGACTGTCTCCTCATTTTCGTTTGGTGGCATGAGCAACAGTCTCTTCGGATCAACGACTTCGGTGAACAAGACTGTGTCAGAAGCAAGCTCTAGCGCTCCCAAACCGAGTAGCGTATTCTCATTTGCGACAAGTGCCACAGATGCCAGTTCAAAGACAGCTCCTTCACCTTTTGGAGTCGTACCTAAATCCAACTCAGGATTCTCGTTTGGTGGAACGCAAGCCCCATCGACGACATCATCGACAGGATTTGGTGCCACTTCGGCTTCATCTTCGTTCTCGTTCGGTACAACTTCCACGAAAACGGTCGTCACTCCTGAATCTCCCAAAACGACTGCATCAGTTGGGGCTCCTGGTGTGACATCATCGCCTTTCTCATTCAGCGCTGCCGCCCCGCAACTAAAGCCTGCTGCATCTCCTGCTCTGTCAAAACCTACGATCCCCACTTCAATTCAGCCACCCAAGGTTCCATCGTCGGGTCCGACTGCTTCAAAATCGACATTTGCTCCCCAACGACCAAACCTGAGTGACGCTCCATCAACGAACAAGGACGCATCGATATCTCTCCCAAGCACGAAGCCTTTCGAGGACGGGGGCAAACTCGCCCGAGCAACGGCAAGCTCTCAGCTCGAAGCGCAGTTGTGGAAGCTAATTATTGATTTTGATAGAGCCTTCCGGCGTGTCAACCACTCGACCCAAAACGTCTGTTCAGCAGACAAGGCATTTCAGTCACAGCTCGCTCAACAAGTGAACGAATTGCAGACCAAGGTCTCGAGCCTGTGCGACGAAGTCAACACACTGGACGACTTGCGTGATCATATTGAGAAGGATGTGCTGTTCGTTATTGGAAGCGATGGGGATGTTCACGAACAGTTGGAGTACGGTCGTGAGATCTTAGCAAGTTTCAAGAACGAGAAGCTGAAGCGTCTGTTGGAGGAACAACCGCTCGATCAGAGATCCGAGGAGACTCAGAAGACCGTTCAGGATAAGCTGGCTGCAGTGGAGCAGGCATGTGATGACTTGGACCGACATATTGCATCGACGAGGAACTACACGTCAGCTGGAGCTTTTGCTGGCACGCACACTTCCACCACCGCGACTGTATCTTCAGCGCATCTCTTCCGCGCGTTGAAACAGACGTACGATAGTTCCAAGATCCAGTACAACCGTGTCTCGCAGCTTGCTCAACAGCTCGAAGTGTTGAGCATGACGGACCGCAGTGTTCATCAAGGCGTGCGGGGTTTGGCAACGTTGCCGCGGTCTGTTGTGAAGAGCAAAGACGATATGGCTCAAATCATAACTCAAGCCGACAGTCGTAGCCGCGAGGTGCGACGCTCCTTTTTGGCACTGTGTAATAACACTGTCACCCCTCGCGACGTTTTTTCAACACCACGAAGGAAGCTAGCTCCCCCAGTTACTCCAACATCACCGCGGGATAAGGCATTCAGTCGGTTGATGCCACGTACGCAGGTGACCGTAGCGTCACCTGTGAGCACAATCAAGTCTTCGTCCACAGCGATTTCGTTCAAAGACACCCCTGTGAAATCTGGCTCCAAGCTGTTTGCGCTTGCTGAGGATAAGGCGGCGCCAAAGGAGGCAAAAACGTTCATTGCGACGCCCCAAAAGAAGGAAGCCAAGCCTCCAGTTCGGCTTGCACCGCAGCGTCCGAACATTCCCACTTTTGGAGATAATGTGGCGAACAAGGAAACATCGAGCTCTGGTGAACCTCCTTCGAAACGTTCCATCGGTGCTGCGAAGGAATCTAGCAAGACATCAGGTGAGGTATCTGCCCGGAAGACGCTTTCTTTCGATGTCCCGGAAGTGTCGAAAGTTACCTTTGGAGAATCTTCATTCAGCACGCCCAAGGCAAAACCCAGTGTATCGTTTAGCTTGCCTAATGAAGGGAAGGATTCGTCCAGTGGGAACGTTGACTACAAAGAGCGCTTGATCAAGTTCTACGAAGCTCACAATCCCACGCGAGTGGCGCAAGCAGAAAAGACGATTGCTGACTTCCAAGGGAAAGAAGAGGAGATGTTCAAACGTTTGTTTACGAAGTACGTTCCTGGCTCGACTGATGAAGACGTTCAGAAGTTCCTCCGTGGTGGACCTGTTCCAACGAAGACTTCGACAACGGGAACGGCTTCCTTATTTTCAGCGCCAACTTCGACCGGTGATACCAAGACCAAGACAAGTTTCTCGTTCGGTAAGTCTCCATCGGGACCCACTCCAGCCGCAAGTCCGTTTGGAAAGGTCTCCACACCCACAACTTCATCAGCTTCAGCAAGCCCGTTTGGCAAGAGTTCATTTAGCCTTGGTGGCTCAGCCGGCGGTGCTGTGTCATCACCAAAGCCAGGCGCAGCGACGGGAGGCTTTTCGTCGTTTGGCTCGGCGAATACAGCTCCTTCAAGTTTTGGTGCGCCATCTGCTTCGAGTTACAAGCAACGATTAATTGACTTCTACACGAAGCACAACCCCTCCAAGCTTGGTGACGTGGATTCAACTCTCGAGAAGTACAAGGGAAATGAAGAGAAACTCTTCCAGAATCTGGCCATCAAGTACAAGGTGAATGAGGCAGGGGGCTCGGCGACGTCCACTACATTTGGCACGACAACAACCAACACATTTGGCTCAACTGCAGGTTTTGCACCGAAGTCCCCAGCCGCAAGTCCGTTTGGGAACCCAGGTACTTTCTCCTCCATTTCATTGGGCTCCAGCGCTCAATCAACTACCCCGGCGTTCGGCTCAACGTCTGGTCTTGGTTTTGGCGCAAACAAGCCTGCGGCGGCGCCCAGCCAGTCCCCGTTTGTCACTGCTCCACCTGAATCCAATGCGTTCCGATCAGTGTCATTTGGAGCTGAACAGAAACCCGCTTTTGGGGCTCCGGCTGCCGTGGGCGCGAGTGGGAGTGGCTTTGGGTCATTTGGAACCACGAATGCTCCGGCATTTGGTGCCACCAGCACGGTAGGTGGGTTCGGTGCTTCTTCTGGCGGAGTCAACTACCGCGAAAAGTTGACCCAGTTCTACCAGCAGTACAACCCCGAGAAGCTGTCTACCGTTGACTCCACATTGGAGAAGTACAAGGGCAACGAAGCCAAGCTGTTCCAGATGCTCGAGCAGAAGTATGTCAAGTCTGGTGCCGCGCCTGCAACCGGCTTTGGTAGCGTCGGAGGAGCCGCGGCACCAGCATTCGGTGGCGGATCGGCATTTGGTGCGCCGTCTGCACTTGGTGCGGCCTCTGGACCTGCGGCCTTTGGCGCTCCGTCAGCTTTGGGCAGCACATCCACACCGGCGTTTGGTTCAGCCTCGGGTCTCGGTGCTGGTACTGCGCAAGGCTTCGGAGCTCGCTTCGGAGCATCCAGTGCCCCAAGCACGGCCCCGGCTGGTGGTGGTTTCAGCGCGTTCAGCTCGCAACCGGCTTCGTTCGGCGCCTTCGGAGGAGGTCAACAGGCGACCGGTTTCGGAGGTGGAGCTGCGGGCGGCTTTGGCACCGGCACAGGAGGGTTTGGTAGCGCTGGCGGCTTTGGCGGCGGCGCCAACACTGGTGGCTTTGGCTCCACCGGCGGCTTTGGCATGAGATAAGAAACCGAAGCAAATGATAGACCCGTATCCATGGTCGCCGCCATCATCAAGAACCATCGCATGCACATGTTCGTCCGTAGGCACAACCAAAATGAAAAAAATCATCACCTTGGACTTCTTTCATTTTTGATCCGGCGAGCCCAAGGTGCACCCATTTCATCAGAGATGGAGTGGTCCACATACATATAGGGTTTCCACGGGCAAAAAATCGTGCATAGATCACTCAAAATCCTAAAATAGTACCAAACTAGGACTTGATTTCGGACTCTCTTTGGTCCACTCATCTCTGCGCTCTTGCTGTCGGCCGTTGCCATTCGCTCCGATTCCTCGCATTCGTCTATTTGGCCAGGACCCCTTCAGTGAAGGGCCTCCGCTCCACGTGAAATCATGAGGGCCCTGTTGCTTGCTTTGTATCTGGGAGAGAGCGTCCCATAAGACTGCCTGTGTGTTTAGAACCCCGTATGCATGCAATCCAATTTGCGACGGACTCGGCTTTGCTTCCTCCATGCAGCCAGGTCTTACATGCGATTGCAATAGCGACCGTTTATACCAGCGGCCCATCCGGTTGAGTTTGTATCTTCCTCCATTGCCCCCGTGGAAGATGCGTAATATAGGATGAAACATACCAAACGTGTAGTACTACTAGTAGCGTCCATACTGATCGAGGACGACACCGAGATTGTGGGACTAGTGAGACTGAGCATTGCGTCGACCAAATTAGCAGTGCGAGAACGTGAACACCACGATCGACCCCCTTGTTCCAACGTCGAGGCGTCACAAAAGCGTGAACCATTTCATCAAAACGCGTCCATATCATTCTCTTTCTCGATTTAGTGTGTTTTGTGTGGAGGGAGAGACCGCGCGTCGCACCCCAAATCCTTCGAGCAACTCAATGCGGGTCCATCCGCTGCTCAATCTGTCCTGTTCCTCCAACGACGGCGAGAGGGGCCATTTATGCCTCCTCGCACCACTTGTTCTCCTCGCGGATCTGGCTCTCCTCCTCGGGCGTGAAGTCGTTGACAATGTTGAACGTCTCGCGGATCTCCTGGGGCGTCTTGCCCTTGATCATGCTCGCAACCTTGGCGCACGCGAGGTCCAGCAGGCTCTTGATGTCCATGTAGTTGGCGGCGAGGATGAGCTCGAAGAGCAGGTCCTGCTCAACGTCCACAAAGTTGGCGTCCCAGTCCGACACGACGTCGTGCATGTCGGCGCTCTTCAACGGCTACTCCAACACAAGTACACACACACACACCAGCATGAGTCGCTGCCTATCCTGCGGTCCGTCCATTCACATTCAACCCACCTTCTCGATCTCGCGCATCGGGTTGTTGTGGTGGTGGCTGCAAAACTCGATCACCTTGGAGAGCACCGTGCTCTTGACGTTCGGCAGCGGGATCTCCTCGACGGCGTCGTCGTCCTGCTCATCTACACACCCACGCAGTTCATATACACTCCGTCAGCCTCCCCCCATACTATGAAAAAAAAGTCGGTTCCGACCGCCGCCACGCCTCACCGTTCACGAGCGTCTTGACGAGCTCCGACATGACCGCGACGCTGCGCGACACCTCGAAGCTGTCGCCGTCCATGGACACCAAGTTCACCTTGCGCGCGTCCTCCTCCTGGCGCGGGGTCTCCGTCGCCGCGTCCGCCATCGTGGTCTCGCTCTGTCTGTCTTGGCCTGAGTATGTGTTGTCCGGGGTGTCGTCGGGGTTTCCAACGAATCCTTCTCCCTTTTTTCCCCACCCAGACGCGCACTCCTATCGGTTCCTACCACTGTTCGTATCTATATACTATTTCAAGTGAACTCGACCCACAAACAGCGGTTTCGAGGGTTTTTAAAATTTTGTTCTGTCTCCTACAGTACACTATTCCCCCCTTTTCGCTCTGGCCCTCCCTTCCCCCAATTTTCCTCCCCTTCGGCTCCCCCGTCCGGTCCGGGGGACACGCGAGCGGAGCTGCCCGATGGAAATGAACGGGTCCAGTCAGTCTTCCGCTTCGGCTTCGGGCGCGCCCTCGGGCCCCACGACGCCGCAGCAGGTCGCAGCGGCGGCCGCGGCGCTCGCGGCCTCGCGCGCCGCCTCCGTCTCGGCCGCCATGCGCTCGGTCTTCGGCGCCAAGCAGCAGGCCGCGCTCGCCAGCGCCATGATGAACGCCAGCGTCAACGCCGCGGCGTCCAAGGCCGCGGCCGCCGCGGTCGCGCGCGCCGTGCCCTCGCCGCACTCGGCGCAGCCGCTCAAGCCCTCGCCGCTGGCCGTGGCGCCGCCGGCCGCCGCGACGACCAGCGTCGTGGTCATGCCGAGCAGCTTTGACGGACTGCCGGTGCTGCCGCCGCACGCCGCGAGCTGCGCCGTAGACACCGCAACGGCGCGCCTCGCGTCGCTCGCGTGCGAGGCCCACGACGTGCCCCGCGACGGCGCCGTGGAGCTGTACGGCGAGCCCACGACGCGCGCAGCCGTCCGCGCAGCACTCGTCGCCCACTACGCCGCGACCAACCAGCTCTCGTCCACCAGCTCGAACGACCGCGAAAATGGCTGCGCGGTCTCGGAGATGACGCTGCGCATGGACACGGAGCTCGAGATGCTGCGCCGCCAGTGCTTTGCGGAGCGCAATGCGCGGTGGCAGTTTTCCACGCCCGACCAGTTTGCGCCCGTGGCCGAGCCGGCCCACGAACCGGTGTGGGTCGCCGAGCCCTACGTGGGCCCGCGCCGCCAGACGCTGCTGCTGCGCAAGTACCACGAACACCAGCGGCTCCACGCGAACGACAAGCCCAACGGCGCCAGCATCGCCAGCGACCCGATGCTCGCGGACCACGAGGCGCTGCTGCGGTCGCTCGTGGGCGTGGAAAGCGTACGCGAACGCGCGTGGCCGCCCAAGGAGTTTATGGCCAAGTCGAATACCAAGCCATCGCGTGGCGGCAGCGGCGCGAACGCGCTCCACAACAACGCCAACCGCACGAGCAGCGGCAAGAAGAAGCCCGTGGGGATGGTCGGTGTGGTCGACGAGACTCCCGTCACGGCGCGTGTGTGTAGCGAGTGCCACACGCAGAGCAGCGCGCTCTGGCGCACGCGGCCGCGCGCGGCGACAGTAGGGACCACGCCCGTCGGAGCGACGCCTGCTTCTGTGGAAGAAGAAGACGTGTGCCTGCCGTGTTACTACAAGACCCAGCGGCGCGACCTGTTTGACCGCAAGGCCGCCGAGAAGGCGCGCCGTATCAAAGAAGAAGCCGCGCGCGCGGCCGCCGAGGCGCGTGCGCTCAAAAAGCAGCAGCAGCAGATGCAGAAGAAGATCAAGAAGCTGCAGCAGCTCCAACAGCACCAGCAGGACGAGTTTGAGGCCTCAGAGGTCAAGAGTGAGGATGCAGGTGTCGATGTTATCAAGCAGGAAGAGGACGATGCCATGGTCATTCGGCCGATCAAGCTCACGCGGAGAGAGTCGGTGACTGGGGCCGCCAGTGCGACGACCCATCACCACGATGCCTTGGACCGCGAGCTGTCGGCAGCGGCATTGGCAGCCGCAGCCGCGACGGTCGCCGAGGACAAGAAGAAGCGCGAGAAGAAGAGCAAGAAGGACAAGAAGAAGAAGAAGAAGAAAAAGAAGAAGAAGGCCTCGTCGGACGGCTGGGACGACTCGGACTCGGATGACGACGGCGCCGCGAGCAGCGTGATCATGCCATCGCCGCCGCAGCGCCAAATGGACGGCTTCGTGTACGCCGACCGCACGGCTGAGCAGCTCTCTTCTGCGCTCGACAGAGCAGCGTATGACCTCCATGAGGATGACTCTCGGTCTATCGCGGACAGCGTTTCGACCGAGCCTCTCGTGGTTGAGTCTTCCAAGAGCGAGTCCAAGTCCAAGAAGCGAGGTGCCGCGTCAACACCGGCGGCGACGTCAAGCCGAAGCGCGTCCTCCAAGAAACGCAAGAGCACGGACTCGGTAGTGGACGCACCGCCTGCAGTGCCACCCACACCGACTGAAAGGAGCCGAGGCTCCCGCGCGCGGTCTTCGTCGACCGCCATTGCAGCTGCCCCCGCCGCTGTGGCCATTGCGACTGCCGTGCCCGTGACGCCCTCGGGGCGGAAGCGCGCGCGCCCGACCAAGAAGGAGTCGGCCCGTGAGCGCGAGCTGCGTGCGCTCGGGCAGTACTGTCCCGTGTGCAACATGACGTACGAGGAAGACGACGCGAGCCCGTTTGTGTGCTGCGACTCGTGTGAGATGTGGGTCCACGCGGCGTGCGACTCGTCACTTTCACCCGAAGCGCTCGCAGCTCTCGGCGAGTCGAACGAGAAGTACATTTGCCCGCTCTGCGGCGGCCGATAGAGAGAGCGACTCGCCCGGATCCAATCCCAACCAACCTGTTAGAAGCCATAGAGAACGACGGACACGAACGGCGACGCCGCCACTGCGCGCGCGTCGTGGCGTTTTTGCTCGCTGGATGATAACGAGTGGCCTCCCAGCCGCCACTCGGTAGTATTTATTCCAACACCATCCATCCATCCTACCCTACTTGGCGACCCTCTCCTCGCATCTTGTTGCTCCGTCGTGGCGGGCCTGCTCAGGCGTCTTGCAGCACGGCCTGGGCGGCGCGCAGCCCGTCGTCGAGCAACGTGTGGCCTGGGCCGCTTCTGCCACTCGTCGTACTACTAGCATTACTGGCGCCGCGACTCGTCCGGCGTCGCACGGTCGTGGGCTCGGCTCGACTGGTCGTGGCACTCTCGAGTGGCTCGGACAGTTCCTTCTTGTCGTCGGACGCGTGTTGGTGGTGGAGCTGCTGGCTCTGGATCTTGGCGGCCATGGCGCGCGCGCTCTCGAGCTTGGCGTGCTCGCGCTCACTGCGCACGCGGCGCTGGACGTCGCCGGGCGTGGCCGGCACGACCAGCACCATCCAGACCTGGAGCGCGAGGATGGCGTGCTCGACGCCAAACACGACCCAGACTTTGGCCGCGGCGCCGGCGGTCGGCGCGAGCCGCTCGACGAGCGTGGTCGTGAAAGCGATGTGGAGACAGTTGGTGAGCACGGCGAGCACGCTCATGAGCTGGAGCACGTGGAGCCAGACGCCGATGCCGCTGGCCTTTTGCGCGAGCGGCCGCTGCTTGGCGCGGCAGAGCTTGAACGCGTCCACGCGGATCTCGACCACGTTGTTGAGCAGCGCGAGCAGCGGCGCCAGCGGGAACGCTAGCGAGAAAAACGTCACGTAGCCAAACTGGATCAGCATCTCGGTGTAGTCCTCAAACGTGTCGTACGGCTCGAGCTCGGCCTCTTCCCACGCGTGGTCCGAGGCCTGCTCGAGGCGCACGCACTGTTCGTGGATCAGCGCGTTGCTCGTGAGCAGCTGCGTGCCGTGGCGGCGCGGCCCCCTGGCACTGCCACGCCGGCCCGCGGTCGCTGTCATCGCCGTCGTGGGGCCGTTGAACACTGTCGACTGGTGGAACTGGGCGTTCGTGGCACGCTTTTTGCGCTGCGCCTGGACGCGGCGCCGAACAAACGGGTAGAGCGTCTGCATGGCGTTCCGCCAGAGCTGGTCCGAGACCATGAAGCTCGCGAGCTGCACGGCCACGCGGAGCAGGCTGCTGCCGCCGCCGGCCGCGCTGAACGCGTAGTAGTAGAGCGACGCGAACACGTGCACAAAGCGGAACGAAAAGACCTTGAGGATGAGATGGCTCTGGTAGCGGCTCTCGGTCGCGTGGTTTTCCCAGTTGGTCAGGCGCCGCGCGACCCGCGTGAACGCGTAGTCGAGCACGGGGATCAGCAGCCCGTAGAGCAGTGGCGTGATCAAAAAGTAAAACCAAAAGTCCCAGTCGAGCCCGAGCGCCGAGAGCCGCTTGAGGTTGGCGAGCGTGAGCCCGTGCTGGAGATCGCGCGCGATCTCCTTGGCGACGTGGGCCGCCTGGGTCTTGACGGCGATGCTCTGGGCCTCGAGCCGGTCGCGCGTGCGGAAGGCCGCGAACGTGAGCACGAGCACGAGCGCGATGCTCGCGACGACGAGCGGCACGGTCACGCCGTACGTGGCGTACCGTTTCCAGGCCGGGTACACCTTTTGGGTGGGCGTGGACACGGCCGCGTCGCCGCGGAACTCGGGCCGCGCGCGCTCCTCTTCTTCAAAGCCGAGCGTGCCCCACTTGTACGCGAGCGCCGAGGCGCGGCGCCGCCACGCGAGCAGAAACGCCGAGGACCACAGCGCCATGAAGATGGCGTACACCGAGGCCAGCGGGTGGTCGAGCGTCTTGGCGCGGACTTGGAGCCCAAACAGCGCGACGCCCGCGACGCTCGGCACGACGAGCCAGCGCGTGTACATCTCGAGCCACGCAAAGTAGTACGCGATCCGCTCGCCGTAGTACTGCGCGATGGCGTCGACGGGCTGCTCGAGCGCGTGGGCCACGAGCCGCTGCGCGCGGGCCGAGCACGTCGGGGGCTCGCGCCAGTACGTGACCCACTGCGCGCGCAGCGCCGCGAGGTCGTCGTGCTTGTGGAGCGGGAACATCTTGAGCACGAGCCGCGCCTTGAGCGGACACAGCTCGTTGAGCCCGGCGCCGCCGGCGCGCTGGTCGCTCGTGAGCAGCGCGTGGACGATGCTCTGCTTTTCGCTGTCGAGAAACTGGACGCAGCCCCGCGCGGCGTCGAAATCGAGAAACGTCGCGCGCAGCTCGCAGGCAAACTCCATCCAGATCTGGTCAAAGCGCCGCCGCTTGCGGAGCCGCATGCGCTCAGCGCCGAGCTCGAGCACGTGGGGCGGCGCACGCACCTTGAGCAGCGTCTGCTTGCCGTCCAGCGACAGCAGCCGCTTGACCTCGAGCCCCGTGCGCGTGATCCGCTCGACGAGCTCGGCGCGCGCGCTCGCCGGGTCCTGCTTGTGGCGCCGGAGCTGGAACGCCGCCGCCACGGGCTCGGTCTCGGCGGCGTTGAGGCCGTTGGCCGAGGTCGCGACCGAGTGGACGTTGGAGCCGGCACGCACGAGTGTCGGGTTCTGCTGGCCCGGACTGGCGTCGCCCTGGTCGGTGGGCACCGGCGCCACCTCGCGGTGCTCCTCGACCTTGGTGGGCTTGAGCAGGATCGCAAAGTCGTAGGCCTCCTGGTCGCGCGAGAGCTCGCCGAGCTTCTCGACACCGGCGAGTTGGGCGGGGTGGTGGTGGTTGTGGCTCGTCGGCGCCCGTTCGTGGTCGGTGTCAGCGGTGCTGCGCCGGGAACCTTCCTCTCCAGACGCTTTGTCGTCGTCGTCGCGCGAGCGCGGCTGGCTCGCCGTGTCGGTGTCGGCGTCCTGGAAGAAGAGCACTTGCGGTGTCGAGGACGCCGGGACCGGCCGGCCCGGTTCGTGGGTCGGCGACGGCGCGCGCTGCTGCGGTTTGCGGCGCAGGAACAGCGATGGCGACAACTCACCCGTGGGTGGTGGAGAAAGAGACGCCGGCGGTGGTGGAGATGGAGGCATCGCAGCTCCCGACCGGCGTGCGGCGTCGCGGCTGTTGCTGCTCGAGGGTGTACGACGGCGGCTCGGAGGCGCGTGGGCCGTCACTTCCTTTAGCGCACCCACGGGGGCTGATGCTGCTTGGGGCGACTGCCCGGGATTGCGATGTCGGCCCGGGGAGGTGTCGACGCTCAGCACTGGCGCGCGAAACTTGAGCGGCGGCGCGTCGTCGCTGATCGTGACCGCTGTGTGGCGCGGTGGGCTCCGTGGGCCACTGCGAGCGTTTGCCAAAGGAGGCGGAGGATGGCGAGCAGACACAAACGGAGTTGGCCCCGTCGCCAGCGCCGAGTAATGAAGTGCTGACGGTGGCGGTGCGGCGGCGGTCGACGGCGTTGTGGGCTTGCGCGACGACGGCCGGATGCCGCCTGGTCCCAGCGCCTCACGCACTGCCCTGGCCGCCGACGCCGAGTCGGGGTCGTCGCGGTCCATCTTTTGCTGTCGAGAGGATTCGCAAGTGGTTGCCCTGGGGCTCGCTGGCTCGCGTGCGGTTTCACTCGGCGCGCGTTCTGCGACATGGGACGATGGCGATGAGAATAGCACACAGCTACGCGAGTGGAAGCGGTCGGTCTCCGCGGTACCAAAGAGACCTAGGGACGGTCTCCGATACGTGTTGGGGGCGAACGGGAGTACATGAAGAGCAGTCGTAGTCCTCGGCGTCGTCGTAGCGCGCCGAGCGTCGTGGTCGCAGCCCACGGCGGTCGCCCCGCTGACACTGATCGCACGGACGACCCGCCGCCTCCATACATGATGCGGCACACACGGCTGCGCGGTGCGCTCGAAGATGCGCACGGGATTTTACTCGAACAGGCAGCGCTCGCTACGACCCCGAGGCCGCTCGAGCAGCTATTCCAGCGCATGGCGCCCACGACGACGGCGATGTCGTTCCTGCCCGACCAGGAGGACCACGCGTGCGCGGCCGTGGCAGCGCAGGTAGCCGCGTTGGAGCGCCAGCTACCGGTGGACGCCGACAGCGTGGACGCCCTGCGGCAGGCGATGCGCGCGGAGCTTGAGGCGTGGCATACGCCCTCGTCGTCGGGATCGCGCAGCAACGATCCGATTCGGCGCGTGGATGCCCACAGCGGTGGCGCCAACGCGTGGTACGTGCTCGGCAAAGTCGTGGGCCGAGGCACCTTTGGGCGCGTACAGATCGCGCACCATCGGCTCAGCGACGCGCGCGTCGCGATCAAGAGCTACTTCCGTGACAAAGGCGCGTCCGTGTGTTCGCCTCCGCCACAGGGTGCGTCCTGCTCGGCGTCCTCGGCCAAGCGACCTCAAGCGAGGCCGCCAGCCGGTGAGAGTGACGCGCTCGAGTGGAAACGCGTGCGCCAAGAGGTCAAGCTCATGGCCTCGCTCTGGCCGCACGCCGGGCTCGTGGGCTTCATCGAGGCCTTTGAGACGCCGACGCAACTCCACGTCGTCATGGAGTTTGCCAGTGGTGGCAGTCTCTGCGAGCTGCTCAAGAAGCAGCCGCAGCAGCGGCTCCGTGAGCCGACCGCACGGCGGCTCTTTGCCCAGCTGTGCAACGCAGTCGGCGCGCTCCACCGCCAAAACGTGATCCACCGCGACCTCAAGCTCGAGAACGTGCTGCTCGACGAGCAGCTCCACCCAAGGATCATCGACTTTGGCTTTAGCCAGCGCGAGTATCCCTCGAACGACTCGTCGTCCTCGTCGCGCTCGCTGCCGACCTCGCGCGGCGTCAAAAACTTTTGCGGCACGCCGTCGTACATGGCTCCCGAGGTCGTGGCTTGCAAGAGCTACGACGGCAAGCGCGTCGACATTTGGAGCCTTGGTGTGCTGCTGTACTTGCTGCTGTGCGGCAAATTTCCGTTCCAGGCCTCCAGCCTCCACCAGCTCTACCAGACGATCCGCTCGGCGCCGCTAGTGTTCCCGCCGGGCGTGTCCAAGGACGCGCAGCACCTCGTGCAGAGCATTCTCGTCGTGGACCCGGACAAGCGTGCGACGCTCGAGGCCATCCAGGGCCACGCGTGGATGAACCAGCCGCCGTCCGCAGACCAGTCCACGGCGCTGGCGCGCGCGCGCGCGTTCGATTCGTTTCTGGCCTGGGAAGGCGGGCTCTCGACCGTGTGCGACGCGCTCGCGCGGCTCTACGGGCTCGATGCGTCGTGTCTGTTCCATGCTGTGCGATCCGCCAGCGCGTCTCGTGGCAGCAGAAGTCACAACACCAGTAGCGCCGTCGCGCTCGTGCGGCTCACGATGCTCGCGGCCGAGCAGCAGTGCTATGCTGCGACCCAAACGGCTCCTCGCGACACCTGTGACATGGTCGTGGCCGTCACAAAGCCGACGGATGAGCCTCCGCCGTCGCCAAGGCTCCACGCCAAGCCGACCCACAAGCAGCAGCTCGAGCAGCTCATTGGACTCGTGAAGCAGTCGCTCGCGTGAGCCCACCACCACTTTGGTCCGACACTCAGCACCCGTGGCCACCGACCAGCACGCTACACGGCTCAATGACGGCCAGCAGACTGAGCACACCGACCCAGACGAAGCCAAACACGTACAGCGCCAGCGCGACCCGCGCGCCGCGCTGCGAGAGCTCGTTGTGCATCGTGTCCTGGTCGTGGCGGCCGCGCGGCAGCAAGCTGCGCACACACAGCAGCGGCACGAGTGACACGGCGCTCGTCAGCACGGTGAGCTTCCACACACCGCCATAGTCGCCACGCTCGAGGTCCGGGAGCTCCACGGGCCAGAGCAGCAGCAACATGTTGGAGACCGTCGCGGCGAACACGTGCGAGAGGTTGACGATGCTCGTGAGCAGCGCGTACGCGACGCCCTCTTGGTTTTCCGGGCACACGGACACGAGCATGCGCGCGAGCGGGAGCTGCTGGAAGCCGCGCGCGAACGAGATCACGGCCGAGTCGCCCATCGCGAACCAGAAGGGCGGGATGCCGAGCGAGTCGTTGACGCGCAGCACGAGCAACACGTTGACGAGCGAGAAGAGCGCGACGACGGCGCCCGTGATAAAGTAGACGTAGTGCCACGGCGCCTCAAAGCGGTTCATGATACATTGGCGGTACACCAAGACCGCGACAAAGGTCACGCTCGCGCCGATCGCCGACAGCGCGCCGTACTGGAACGCGTCGAAGTGGAACGCGACGTTGAGGTAGTTGCCCCACGCGGCGTTTTGGAGCAAAAGCCCGTTGAAGAGCGCGAGGAAGCACAGCGGCTGCCACGTCGCGCGGCGCTGCAGCATCGTCCAGAGAAGCTGGCGCTGCGTGGCCCACGACGCGGCCGCCGTCGTGACTGCTGGCTCTTCGAGCCAATAGATACACGGCAGCACCGACACCAACGGCAACAGCGCCAAGAGACCAAACACCTGGCCCATCGTGAGCCCGTACCCCCAGTGCCGCTTGTTACTGAGCAATGCCCCGCCCCAGAAGCCGACCATCTCACTCAGGTACCGGCACAGGTACACCGTGGACTGCGTGTGGCCCGGAGCGCTTTCCTGCAGGCGGATCACGCGGCTCGCGACGAGCGCGTCGCCCATGACGTCCGCGAGTACCGTGCCGCTCATCGCGCCGAGTAGAAGCAGCGTGAACGCGACGACCGAGAGCGACTCGCCGCGCCACGCGAGCACTGCGTTGAAGAGCGAGGCCACGGCGTAGCCCAGCACCATGTAGGGCTTGAAGCGCCGCTGTCGGATCGGGAAATTGTCGGGTAAGACGCCGAACAACACCTTGATGCACCAGGGCAGCGAGCGCACGACCGAGACCGTGCTGAGCTGGGCGTCGGTGGCGTTTTTCGTGCGTGGGAAGTACTCGATGTACGCGCGCGGGAACGCGAGTAAAAGGCCGACGCACAGATACGTCACGGGAATCGCGAGGGACGATGCGTGCGAGAGCGCGTACCGTTGCGTGTAGACGGTGGAGCTGTCGGCGGTGAGCTTCCTGGTCTCGCGCGGCGCCGGCTCGTCGTGGAGCGCGACATAGTAGCCATCGGTGGATGGGACTGCCAGCGCGGCCGCGGCTCCGGGGCGAGCACGCGTGGTCAAGGAGGAGCTGCCAGGGGTGTCTGCCATGGCAATGAACGCGGTCTGCCCACGCCAGGGCGGCAGGGGTGCTCGGCCCGATCTTTCTTTTTCGAGCGATTGTGCGACGACGACTCTTCGGATCCCATCGTATTTAGCTTGGGCTGGTATATCTCATTAGCGTGCTGTCCTGTCTAACCTGCACCCATCAGTAGACTAAGCTAATATATCTCGACTGACTTTGTGGCGTCGAACACCGGGCTAATCTCTCGCAAAAGGGACAATGCGGGAAGCACCGCCGGTCCACGTTGGCTTCCTTCTCGAGCCCTGCGATGCCCCGCGCGTGCTGGTCAGTCTGATCGAGTGAGAGACCCCCCTCCCCGCAGACACGAAACCCAACGCGGCAGCATGGGCGCTGCCGCCAGCCACGCGCAGCCACCGGCGTCCGACTGGGACGGCTCGGCGATGCCCTCGCAGCGCGGCAAAGTCGCGATCGTCACGGGTGCCAATTCCGGTATCGGCTACTTCACGGCGCGTGCGCTCGCGGCCAAGGGCGCCCACGTGGTCCTCGCGTGTCGTAGCGAGGCCAAGGCGCGCACGGCCGAGCGCGAGATGACTTTGTTCCTCCGCGACCAGACGAGTGGCGACGTGGCCGTCGGCACCGTCGAGTTCATCCAGCTCGACGTGGGCCAACTCGCGAGCGTGCGCGCGTTCGCGGCGACGATCCGATCGCGCTTTGAGCGCGTCGACCTACTCGTGAACAACGCCGGCGTCGTCAAGCCCATCGACGAGACGACGGTCGACGGGCTCGAGGGCCATTTTGCCGTCAACTACCTGGGCCATTTCGTGCTCACGGCGCTGCTGTTCGACCTGCTCCGCAAGGCGCCGGCCGCGCGTATCGTCCACATCGGCAGCTCGTCGCACGGCTGGAAGCCGCTCCGCGACGAGACGCTCCTCCACGCCAACGACTGGTGGTGGTGGGACCGCTACGGCCAGTCCAAGCTCGCGCAGATGCTGTTCATGGTGGAGCTCCAGCGCCGACTCGACGCGGCCCACGTCACGAACGTCGTGTCGCTCGCCGCGCACCCGGGCGTGGCCTACACGGGGCTCAACGACAAGGTCGTCGAGAGCATGTACCCAACGTGGCTCCACGGGATCAACAAAACGATCAGTTCGTGGCTGCCGCTCCAGCCGGCCCACATGGGCGCGCTCCCGTCCCTCTACGCCGCGACGTTCCCGGAGCTCCGCGGCGCGGCGTATATCGGCCCGTCGGGCGCGCAGCGCATGCGCGGCTTCCCGAGCGCCGACACACTCGCGGCCCACGCGATGGACGAAGCGGCGGCCACGCGCCTCTGGGCACACAGCGAAAAGCTCACGGGCGTGCGCTTCGAGATCCAGTAGCAGGGCATATCGAAGGCGTGGAAGCCAACGCGCCCGAGATCTCTCGGGTGATCTCAATCTCGTCTTTCCAAAAAACTCTTTTTTTTTAAATCCAATATCAATCCCACAAAACCCAGTGACAAGTACGTACGGTACCAGCACAAGCACCCACGTCACGGCCGTGGGTGCGCCTGCGTCATGGGACCTACCGGACTCGTGAATCAGTCCTGGCAAGCAGCACATTCCCCCATTACGCTCTCTCCGTCCCACCCACTGAGGACACCATGATCGACAACTGGGACGCCTCGCACATGCCGTCCCAGCGCCGGCGCGTCGCGCTCGTCACGGGCGCGGCCCAGGGGCTCGGGCTCGAGTGCGCGCGGCAGCTCGTGGACCACGGCGCGCGCGTGCTGATCGCGGATTTCGACGAGCCGCGCGCCCGCGAGGCCGTCCAGGAGCTACGCGCTCGCATCGCCACGGCGCCCGCCGAGAGCGACGCGTCCGCGGGCGCCGTCGAGTTTGTGCGCGTCGACCTCGGCTGCATGGACGACGTCAAGCGCTTCGCTGGGGTCGTGCACGCCAAACTCGACCGGCTCGACTTGCTACTCAACAACGCCGGCGTCGGCGTGCCCACGGAGCGCAAGTGCACGGACGGCTACGCGATCCAGTTCGGAATCAACCACCTGGGCCATTTCTACTTGACGACGCTGCTCATGGACTTGCTGCGTGCGTCGCGCGACGCGCGCGTCGTGTCCGTGACCAGCATCGCGCACCGCCAAGACGTCAGCTACCTCGTGGGCAACCCGCTCGCGCTTGACTTTGAGACGCTCGCGGACGGCACGAACGACACGATCTGGATGGCGTACGAAAAGTCCAAACGATGCAACTTACTCTTCGCGTACGAACTCGACCGCCGGCTGCGCGCCGCGGGCGTCACCAACGTGCGATCGGTCGTGGCGCACCCGGGCATCACACGCACCAATATCTGGGGCCTTCTCGGCTGGATCTTGGTGCTATTCCTGCAGACGACGGCCATGGGGGCGCTGCCGTTGCTGTACGCCGCGACCGAGCGTGACGTGGAAGGCGGCGAGTTTTTCGGCCCGCGTGGCTGGCGCGCGACCACGGGCTACCCGGCGCGCGAGCGGTCGTCCCCAGAGAGCTACTCGGAGGAGGACGCGCGCGCGCTCTGGGCGCTCAGCGAGCGGCTGACCAAGACACCGTTCGCCATCGAACCGGCGCGGCCTTGCTAAGCTTCATCCAACACGAAATACCACACGTCAACATGTCGGATCTTCTCCACGTGTCCAGAGCCTTCCCGTCCTGTGGTCGTGGGCTCTGGATCTCTCCAGATTCGCCTTTTGGCGCCGTTGACGGGGAGTGGACCGATGGCGAGGGTTTTGGCGGCGTGCCTCACCACGTCACCACGGCATCGTAGACAGGACACACTCTTCCCTTTATAATGACAAAAGTAGATATCTTACAATTAGGAGGACCAAATCAAGGTATATTGTACATCAAATGTATTCTTGATTTGTGCATAGTGAACCTACTTTTGATATTTTACAACCGGTAATGTCTGCGAAGAAGGACCATTTTTGTTGATCTCTTCAAGGGAATTCAACTCCAGTGCCCAGGGACGCTTTCCCTCGTGGTCGTCGTGAACCCAAGCGCTGCTGTCGCTATCATTTCCGGATTCTCCTCATCTCTCCCTCCCACCCACTCCTTTCTCCGAAAGCCATGAGCGACAAGTGGGACGGCTCGACGATGCCGTCGATGCGCGGCAAGCGCGCGGTCGTGACGGGCGCGAACCAAGGGCTGGGCTTCGTCACGGCCCAGCGGCTCGCGCTGCGCGGCGCCCACGTGGTCCTCGCGTGTCGTAGCGAGGCGCGCGGCCGCGAGGCGATCGCGTCGATCCGCGCGACGCTCGCCGCCGCCAGCGAGAGCGACGGCGCCGAGACCGGCGGCGAAGTCGAGCTCCTGCTCGTGGACATGGGCTGCATGGACGACGTCAAGCGCTTTGCGGACGCGCTCCACGCCAAGTTTGACCGCCTCGATCTCCTGGTCAACAACGCCGGCGTCGGCGTGCCCCCGCAGGAGCACTGCACGGACGGCTACGCGATCCAGTTTGGCGTCAACTACCTCGGCCACTTCCACCTGACCAACCTGGTCATGGACTTGCTGCGCAAGTCGCCCGAGGCGCGCGTGGTCAGTGTCAGCAGCGTCGCGCACCGCCAGCACATGACGCGCGCCATGCTGTTCATCGACACGACCGTCGACATCGAGCAGCTCCCGTCGGGCAAGGGCGACTTTGGCGCGGCGCGCTACGAAAAGTCCAAGCTCTGCGCGCTGCTGTTCGCGTTCGAGCTCGACCGCCGGCTCCGGGCGGCGGGCATCACGAACGTGCGCTCGGTCGCGGCCCACCCGGGCGTGTGCTACACCAACATCTTCGACGAGACCACGAACGGCATCTACCTCGCGTGGTTCCACTGGCTCTTGCGGATCTACTACAAGACGTTTTTCCAGTCGGCCGAGATGGGGGCGCTCCCCATTCTGTACGCCGCGACCATGCCCGACGCGCTCGGCGGCCTGTACTACGGGCCCGACGGGTACAACAACCGCAACGGGTACCCGGCGCTCGAGGAGCCGCGCGAGACGGCGCGCGACGAGCGGCTCGCGCAGCAGCTCTGGGCCAAGAGCGAGGAGCTCACCAAGACCAAGTTTGAACTCTAGCGATGGTACTTGAACAGACCTAATATAGGCCAACCGATTCCCTGTTTAGTCATGTGAGCCCGTGGCTAATCACCTCAGAAAATGGCATCAAGCAAGCCACCGCTCGTTGTCTCACCGACAACCCGCTTGACGGAGAAGGAGGTGGCGACGGCCATATTAATACGAATCAAGTTGTCGACGGAGCCCACACATGGCGCTGGTCGCGAACGACGCGCGCTGGGACGCCACGCGTATGCCCTCGCTCGCGGGTAAGATCGTCGTGGTCACAGGCGCCAACACCGGCATCGGCTTTGAGGCGGCCAAAGCCATGGCGGCCCAGGCGGCGCACGTGGTGCTAGGCTGCCGGAGCGAGGCGCGCGGCCGCGCGGCCGAGAGCGCCATTCGGGAGCAAACGGGCTCCGCGACGGTCGAGTTCATGGCGCTCGACGTCGGCAGCCTCGCGAGCGTGCGCGCGTTCGTGGACGCGTTCCGCACGCGGTTTGGGCATCTCGACATCCTGGTCAACAACGCCGGCGTCATGCACCCGCCCGCGCCCAAGACCGCGGACGGCTTTGAGGCACACTTTGGCGTGAACCACCTGGGCCATTTCTTCCTCACGGCGCTGCTCTTCGACTCGCTCAGGGCCGCGCCCGGCGAGGCTCGTGTGGTCTGCGTGAGCAGCACGAACCACCGGTACGTCTCCGTCAAGACCGACTTTGGCGCGCTTGGGTTTGACCACGCGGTCGGTGGCACGGGTCTCCCATTGGACGCGTACAGCACGTCCAAGCTGTGCAACTTGCTGTTCACGTACGAGTTGAGTCGGCGGCTCGCGCGACTCGACGGCAACAACGTCAAGGCCGTCGCATGTCACCCGGGCATCACCATGACCAACATCATCGCCGACGCCGTCATGGCCAACCGACTGCCCGAGTGGGCCCAGCGCGCGTTCTCCGCGGCCGTCGCGCTGCTGCCAATTTTCCAGTCGCCCCAATTCGGCGCGCTGCCCACGCTCTTCGCAGCAACGGAGCCCAGCGTCGCGAGTGGCGAGTTCATCGGTCCGGACGGCTGGCGGGCGTTCTGGGGGTATCCGACGCGCGACACGTCCTCGCCACTGAGCCACTCCCTCGACGCGGCCGCAGCCCTCTGGGCGCGTAGCGAAGAGCTACTACAGATTCGGTTCGACGTCCAGTGAACCCTTCTACTGGATATCAATACAGGCAACGCTTGTCGGATTGGACGGGATCCTTTTGGTCATTGGTGTGCCTAATCGCGTGATTGTGAGAAGGTCTCACTGAGAACAGGTCTTCGAGCCGTAGGTTCAAGAGAATGCGTCGACATTTGTGAAATGGCCCACAATCAGAAGATGACGGCCATGGGGGCCAACGACCAATGGTGACTCCCGCTTGGAACGGTGTGGCCCACACCGATGGCGCGCAATCGCAAGATCGCGGCAGTTTGAGCACGAAAAGACACGAGGGTACCGTTATGGAATTGTGGGCTGGCGTACATCTGTGACGTGAGACGTGGAGAACGTCCCAGGAAAGAGGCGCGCGGCGGTTGAAGCCTGGAGGGGATATCTAGGGTGCCTCCTGAGACGCCGTCGTGGTTGTGGGGGTTGAGTTGGTGGGCTCCTCCATTCGGAAACGTGCTTCTGACCAGGCAACCACACTCTCCTAGCACCTTCTCCCCACGCGCACCCAAGCGCGTCTTATTCCTACAGCCAAGGTCACCATGGAAGGCTGGGACGTCGAACACATGCCATCACAGGCCGGCAAGATCGCGATCGTCACGGGCGCCAACTGCGGCGTGGGCTTTGCGACGGCCAGCGCGCTCGCCAGCAAGGGCGCGCACGTGATCCTCGCGTGCCGTCACTCAGGCCGCGGGCGCGAGGCCGAGCGCATGATCCGCGAGCAGGCTGAGAGTGACAAGGTCGAGTACATGAAGTTGGACCTCGCAAGCTTCGAGTCGATCCGCACGTTCGCGCGCAACGTCCACAAGAAGCTGAACCGCGTGGACGTGCTCATCAACAACGCCGCTGTGCTCCACCCGGAAGAGTCGGTCACGAAGGAGGGCTTTGAGGCCCACTTTGGCATCAATTACTTGGGCCATTTCTACCTCACGTCGCTGCTGTTTGACCTGCTCAAGCGCAGCGACGCCGCGCGCATCGTGAACCTCAGCAGCATGATCCACCGCATCGCGAGCGTCGACTTTGACACCGTGGGCTTCCCCGTCGAGATGCCGCGCGCGCAGATCATGCCCGATTACAGTACGTCCAAGCTGGCGTGCCTCATGTTTTCGTACGAGCTCCACCGACGCGTGACCAAGGCGCGGATCGCCAACGTTTCGGTCGTGGCCGCCCACCCGGGCGTGGCGCTGACCAAGATGGCGTGCCACTCGATGTACGCACACTTGCTGCCGCACCGGCTCCAGGGCTGGCTCACGGGGCTCATGGGGCTCACGCCCATCTTCCAGTCGCCCGCCATGGGCGCGCTGCCGTCGCTCTTCGCGGCGACCAGTGACACGGTGCAGAGCGGCGACTTCATCGGACCCGACGGCTGGGGCGCGTGCTGGGGCCACCCCGTGGTCGAACAGTCGTCGGCCGCGAGCCACTCGCGCCGCAACGCCAAGAAGCTCTGGCACCGCAGCGAAGAGCTCGCCAAGTGCGTGTTCGTGGTCAAGTAAGGGATCGCTTCAAGTTGCCTTTTACTGTATTATCCAATAAACCACGTGATTTCATAACTGTCCATAGAATATGTGCACCACATCCGCGAGGATCTGGACCAAAATCACCCATTTTTTTCCACTTTTCTTTGAAGAGCTCCGATAAAACATGGCGCGGTCTTCGTCGTCGACGGCGCTGGCCGTGGCGCAATGGGACGTCACGCAGATCCCGTCGATGCTGGACAAAGTCGCGGTCGTCACGGGCGCGAACGCCGGCATCGGCTTCCACACGGCGCTCGAACTCGCGCGCAACGACGCGACGGTCGTGCTCGCGTGTCGTAGCGAGGCGCGTGCGGCCGCGGCCATCGCGGCTATCAAGCGCGAGGTGCCCGCGGCGGCGCTGAGTTTCTTGGCACTGGACCTCAGCTCGCTTGAGAGCGTGCGTACGTTTGCCGAGGCCTTCAAGAAGCAGTTCGACCGCCTCGACGTGCTCGTGAACAACGCCGGCGTCATGTACCCCGCGCAGTCCCACACGACCAGCGGCATGGAGGCACAGTTTGCCGTGAACCACTTGGGCCACTTTTACCTCACGCACTTGCTCTTCGACGTGCTGCGCACGACCAACGGCGCGCGCGTCGTCAACGTGAGCTCGGTCGGCCACCGCCTGTCGCCGGCGCCCAATTTTGACACGATCGCGACCTCGACGCGCGGCAAGTGGATCTACTTTCACGAGTACGGCGTCTCCAAGCTCTGTAATCTGTTGTTCACGTACGAACTGGACCGCCGACTGCGCGACGACGCAGCGCTCGCGGGCCGCGTGCTCGCGGTCGCGGCCCACCCGGGCGTGTCGGCCACGAACCTCACGCCCAACGCCGTGGTCGCGTACCTCCCGGGCTTTCTGCACACGCCCGTGCGCAAGCTCCTGGGCGTGCTGCCCATCGCACAGTCGGCCGCACAGGGCGCCGTGCCCATTCTGTTCGCGGCCACCGCGCGGTCCGTCCAAAGCGGTGACTACTACGGACCGAGCGGGTTCCAGAACTTCTGGGGCGCCCACCCCGTCAAGGAAACGTCTTCGGCGCTCAGCCGCTCCGAGGAGCTCGCGACGCAGCTCTGGTGGGCCAGCGAGGACCTCGCGCACTGCAAGTTTGCCGTCGAGGCCCCCAAGTGATATATAAGTGATATATCCCTCGAAACTAATATCGACAATGGCGACATCTGATCCCACTGATGATCGCATCATCTGAATCTGATGGAGCCGTTACGTCATCAATGTTCTGGGACCCAGAAACGACAGGGGGTACACACCGCTTCGTGGTGTAGCGTAACTGGTTACACTTCAGCGTCGTCCCAGCCCCACGGTGTCTGGCTCACTTGGCCAAAAGAGCTCCTCGCCTCTGACCCTCGGAAGAACCGACCCCACACGAACCATGACGGGCGCCATCAAGAAGAACGCGCTGGAGGCGCTGAGCACGCGCAAGACCGACGGCACGGGCCTGCGCGTCGCGATCGTCCACGCCAAGTGGAACATCGAGATCGTCGGCGCGCTCGTCGAGGGCGCCAAGCAGGAGCTCCGCAAGAGCGGCGTGGCCGACAGCGACATCGTCGTGCTCGAGGTCTCGGGCGCGTACGAGCTGCCGTACGCCGCGAGCCGCGTGATCGCGTCGCAGAAGATCGACGCCGTGATCGCGATCGGCTGCCTCATCAAGGGCGGCACGATGCACTTTGAGTACATTTGCGAGGCCGTGACCCAGGGCATCATGCGCGTGCAGCTCGACTCGGGCGTGCCCGTGCTCTTTGGCGTGCTCACGGTGCTCAACGAAGAGCAGGCCAAGGAGCGCGCCGGGCTCACCAAGAACGGCCACAACCACGGCGTCGAGTGGGCGCAGACCGCGGTCGAGATGGGCCGCCTCCGCGAAGCCACGAGCAAGGGCGGCTGCCCCATGCGCCTGCCCGAGAAGAAGCCCTACCACGACCTCCACTCGTGCCCGTTCTTCACGGCCTCGGCCTGGCTCCACGTCGGCGTGCTCTCGGCCGTCGGGCTCGCGGCCTCGGCGCTCATCAAGAAGCTCAATAACTAGACGCCCCCCAGGCATCGGCGCCTAACCGAAGAGCCAACCGAACGAAAACAACAACAAAAAGTCTAGTGGAAGCTCCCATGCACTCGATAAATACACACAAGAAACATCGCACAGAGAGACCGCTTGTTGTGTATTAGAACCCGATGCGAACGTTCTTGATCGGCGCCGCGACCCGCGTGCCGCTCCCGTTGCTGCCGGTGCTACGCTGGGAGCCGTTGCTGCTCGTGCTCTTGACAGAACGATCGCTGCGCACAAAAAAACCTGTCGTCAGTAGATGTCCGTTAAAGTCCACGACCTCCAAGCTCACATCATACCTCTTGTCGCTTCGCGCCGACATCGGGCGCGGCAGTCCGTAGTCCGCAGTCTGGTGGTTCGTGCGCGCCGCAGCGATGCGGCCGGGCGGCATGGCAGGGATGTGGAGCCCGCTTCCCTTCACCGCAACGTTCAGTGCGTCACTGATCTCGGGGAACTCGTTTGCGAGCTGGCCGAGCGTGTACAGCAGGCTGTTGCTGATCTCCTTCAGGTTGTAGGTCTCGAGCTGGAGCTGCTCAGTGCCACCCGAACCGCCCACGGCCTTGGCGTGGTCGCGCACCTGCTTGTCCAGCTTCTTGACCACTTTACCCCACTTGGCGCGCTCGGCCAGTACTTCCTTCTCGACTTGCTGGAGAGCCGTCTCGAGCTGTAGCGCGTTCTCTCGGGCAAACTGCTTCTGGGTCTCGATCTCCTTGAGCCGATGGGTCTCGCTTTCGAGGTCCATCTCGACGCGCGTGAGCTCCTTTTTCTTCTTGAAGAACGCGTCCTCGGCGGCCTTGACTTGTTCTTCGAGCGTCGACATCTTGTGTGCGTCGTCGCCGTTCAGATCCGCGCGATGGAAGCTCTTGCGGTACTCCGAGTTGCGGTCGTCCAGGTGGTCCAGCGCCTTCTTGAGCGCTTTGACTTCTTTCTCGGCCACACGGATCTTGTCGTCGAGCTCGTCGCCCTCGCGCTGGAGTTCCTCGCGGTGCTGCGCGGCCTTGATCACAAAATACGCCTGGCTACGCTCCTCGCCGTTGGCGTCTTCACTGCCATAGCCCGTCATCTTGCAGATCGTCTCGAACTTGGCCTGCAGCTTCTTGACTCGGTTCTCGCGCTCGGCGAGCTCGACCGACACTTTGTGGCGCTCCTCTTCGATGGCTTTGATGGTCGCGCGCTGGATCTCGCGGTGCATCGCGATCTCCTTCTTGCGTTCTTCCATGCTCTTCTTCAACTGGAAATCGCGGTTCTCGAGCGAAAACACTTCGTCCGCGCGCATGTTGAGGATCTCTTTGAGCCGCTTGACCTCGAGCGACTGCAAGTCGTGCTGGACGAGCAACTCCTCTTTCTCTTTCAGCGTCTGCTTGAGCGAGCTGTTGAGACTCTCGTTCGCGAGCTCCACCTCGGCGATGCGCGCCTCGACGTCCTCCTTCTGCTTGACGAGCGCCTTCTTCACGCGGTCCTGCGCGCGCTTCTCGTCCTCGAGCTTCTTACACTGCGCCGTGAGCATGTTCTCCTCAGCTTTGACGCGGTCGAGCTCCATCTGGAGCACTTGGATCTGTGATTGGAGCACCTTGGTCTCGTCGGCGCTGCGCTCCCCGCTCGCGCGCGCGACTTTTCGCTCCATTTGCTGGATCTGGAACTCGCCGTTGTACACGAGCTCTTGCTGGCGCAGCGCGTTCTGCTCGAGCAGTTTGATCTTGGTGCGCAGGTTCTGGCTCGCGGCCTTGGCGCCCGAGATCTCGGCGATCAGCGCGGCCTCTTTCTGGCGCAAGTTGAACAGCGTCTGCGACTTGCGGAACATTTGCTCCTTCTGGAGCGTGATCTCCTTCTCGATGCGCTTGAGCTCGGTCTCCATGGCATTGAGGTCGCTCTCGGCCTCCTTGGCGAGCGTCTCGGCGTCCGCGGTCGAGTTCAAGCAGGCCTCGAGCGCCTTTTTCGTGGCCTTGTACCGCGCCCGCGCGCTCTCGAGCTCCGACTTCATGTTCTCCAGGTGGTCGTTCTTGTTGGCGTTGTACGCGCGCTGCTGGTTGAGGTGCGTGACGGCGCTCGCGAGCTGGTTCTTGAGGATCTCGACTTGGTCTTTGAACTCTTGGAGCCGCGCGCTCACCTGCTGCATCTCCTGCTGCACCTTGGACTGCTGCCGCTCCTTGGCACTGATCTTGTTTTGGGCCTCGACATTCTCTTGCTCCTGGAGCTTGAGTCGGTTCTTCTGCTCGAGTAGCACGTCTTTCTTTTGCTGGAGCCCGTGGCGCGCGAGCGCGTACTGCTCGCTTGCGGCCGCGATCTCTTCGTCGCGGCGCTGCATGGTCTCGATCGTGTCCTGCCATTGTTTGACGAGCTTCTGGCGCTCGTCGTGCAGTTGGCGGAACTCGTCGGCCGTCTTGTCGAGCTCGATCTGCTTGGCCTGCGTCTCGGTGGCCTCGTCCTCGACGCTGCGGCGGTGCTGTTGCAGCGTCTTGGTCAGCTTCTCGATCTCGAGCGTGAGCTCTTTGATTTTGGTCTCGTCGGCGCGGCGGTACCGCTCGAGCGCGAGCGCGTCCTCCTCTTTTTGCTTGGCCGCCATGGCCCACTGCTCCATCTCGTCCTGGTTCCAGTTCATCTGGAGCTTGAACTTGTCCATCTCTTCGTTGCCCTTGAACAGGAAGTTCTGGACCGTGTTGAGCTTGTTTTCGAGCTCGCCACACTCGGCGTCGAAGCGCCGCATCTCCTGGGCCACGCGGCCGATCTCGCGCTCGGCGAGCTGCTTCATGTGCTCTTCGCTCAAGACTTCTTTTTGTTTGGCGTTGTGGAGCTCCTGCGTGTGGAGCAACTCCTGCTTGACGTTCTTCAAGTGCTCGCTCATGATCTCGACGCGGGACGCGTTCTCCGCAATCTCAGTCTTGACATCCAAGAAGCGCTTCTCCTTGGCGCGGATTTTCTGGTGGAGCGCCTTGTTCTTGTCGTCGGCGAAAAGCGGCAGATCGTCAATGCCCGACGGGATCGGTCGCCCGCCGCTGGTCATGCCAGCGCCACCCTGGCTGTTGACGCCGTCGTCAGCGTCATCATCGTCTTCATCGTCGCTGTTGGCATCTCGTTGCTGTCGTCCGTCCGATCTCTTCCAGGTGTATCCACCACCTCCGGCATCGTCCTCGTTCTCTTCCTCGCCGGCTTGTGGCTCGGTAGCGGCCAAGCCACCAACCCCAAACTGCTTGCGCCATGACGAGATCTGCTCGCTCCCGTTGTTATCGTTGTCGCCCCACCCAGAGTCCAGCAGTTCGTTCGCACCGCCCTCGGCCGGGTCCTCCATGTTTCGTGGGGATTAGTGAGTTGGCCACTCGCGACCTCGTTGACGCCTTTGATGCTGGAGGCTGCGAATTGAGTGCCAGGCAGGAAGGAGCCAACAGAAAATACCAAATGGCTTCACACGAGACATGGGGATCCGTTTCACCATGGGATCGGGAACAGGAAAGCACAAACAAAACGAAAAAACTCACGACAAGCTAAAAACGTCATTCTGCGCTTGTAGAAACCCCAGGCCCAGCGGACCAAGGACAGCCTGTCAGGCTTCTTTTCGCCCACACACTACACGAGCATACTCATGCAAGGATATATATTCATGCCGGCCATCGAGCTCGTGGGTGTACACAGATGCTCACCCTCCCACGACGAATCGCTCGCCCGTGAGCTCCTCACTCAGCGTCCACAACCTCGTCGCCTCGTCTTTGTTGTGGCTCTGCGGACGCGATTCTTCCTTCACGGGGTACCCGCTGCGCGCTCCACGGCCGTCCGGTCCAAAGTAATCACCGTTTTCGACCTCGTGGGCAGTCGCGGCATACAGCGTCGGCAACGCACCCATCTCGGCCGACTGGAGCGGCAAGGCCCGGACAATCCACAGCAAAAAGGTTGCGAGCAACCTGGGCATCTGCGCTAGGAACGCCTTGTCATACCCTGGAGTGTACGACATGCCTGGGTGGGCCGCGACCGACACCACACTCAAGATATTGGCGGCCTCGAGCCTGCGCGCGAGCTCGTACGTGAAGAGCAAGTTGGCGAGCTTGGACTTGCCGTACCGACGCAAGGCACGGTCCATCCCCTTGACGAGCGTCTCGAACTCCATCGAAGCCACGTCGCGATGTGCAAGGCTGCTCACGTTCACGACACGCGCGTGCGGCGACGCACGTAACAAGTCGAACAACAACGCCGTCAACAAAAAATGGCTCACGTGGTTCACCCCGAAATGGCTCTCGATCCCGTCAGCCGTGAACGGTTGAGACGGCATCGAGACGCCAGCGTTGTTGATCAACAGATCCACTTTCGAGTGTGTGCGTCGAACCTCCTGCGCAAACGCACGCACACTCGCAAGGTTGCTCATGTCCACTTGCATGAATGTGGCCGAGCCTTTGAGGTCCACGGGGAGCTCCTTGAGGTAGGCTTGGATCTCTTGCTGGGCTGCACGGCCACGGGTCTCGCTACGGCACGCGAGGATCACGTGGGCGCCATGTTCGGCGAGCGCTCGGGCCGTGAAGTATCCGATGCCGGAGTTGGCGCCCGTGACGATGGCGATTTTGCCGTGTTGGGAGGCCATGGCCGAGCCGTCCCAGTGTGGTTTTGATGGCGATGACGACGTGGAGCCCATACTTCTTTGGAGGTGATGGTAGTGCGCTTGCGTCGGTGCGGTGAGTTTGAGAGTGAAAGCTGAGGCAGCCAGTTGGGACGAGCAGTCTTCGCGATTGTAAGGAGGCGGAGCCTTGTAGTTATCGAAGCAGCTCTGCTGTTCCAAACCGAGTCTGCTTAGACTTCATTTGTGGCTGGCTCGATTGCGTTGAAGCGTTGCAGACAAGTCGAAAGTCTCGTGTTCTGGTCTTCCAATCCTCCGACGTAATCTTCGTAACCACAAAAGCGTGTCGAAACCGAGCTAAACACGAGCTCTTGGGTGGAAGCTTGGTCGTCACAAGTACGCGCGAACGTGAGTGGGTCCAGCATCACGTGAAGACTTTTCTCTTAGGTGGAAACGTAATCCGTCGAGCCATTACTTGTGCCCTACTGAGCGATAAACAAAGTGCCAAACGGGACTGCAACCACGGGATCATCATCGTGACGAGCGTGACTGCCAGTTTGTGATCAACGCTCCATCCAAGCCGGTGTATCGGTACAAACAGCAAAAGGAAACGTGCTCAAAATAAAGGGAGAAAAAGTTCAAGCACGAACAGCGTTCGGGGTCGAGGATGTATTCCCGTGGGTTGCTCTCAGCACACTACAAAAAGCGTTCTCCCGTCAGCTCCTCGCTCAGCGCCCACAGCCGCGCAGCCTCCTCTTTGTTGTGGCTCTGTGGGCGCGACTCTTGCTTCACCGGGTACCCACGGCGGCCGCCGAGTGCGTGTGGACCAAAGTATTCGCCACTGGCGACGTCCGGGGCAGTCGCGGCATACAGCGACGGCAACGCGCCCATCTCAGCAGATGGCATTGGCAGGGCCTTCACGAGCCAACTAGCCAAGGGTGCAAGGAAATGGGGGATGGACGACGCGATCATCTTGTCGTACGCTGCTGTGTACGACACACCCGGGTGGGCCGCGACCGACACCACGTTCGAGATCTTGGTCGTCTCGAGCTTGCGCGCAAGTTCGTACGTGAACAACAAGTTGGCAAGCTTGGACTTGGCGTACCGTGCCCATGAGCGATCCGTTCCGTTCGCGAGAGTTTCCAGTTCGAGCGAGACCACATCGTGGTGGACGATGCTGCTCACGTTGACAACCCGTGCGTGCTCCGACGCACGTAACAAGTCGAACAACAACGCCGTCAACAAAAAATGGCTCACGTGGTTCACCCCGAAATGGCTCTCGATCCCGTCAGCCGTGAACGGCTGCGGCGGCAACGCCACGCCGGCGTTGTTGATCAACAGATCCACTTTCGAGTGCGTGCGTCGA
>JAADVT010000371.1:0-29849 GCA_023335895.1 Pythium rishiriense
CCCCCCCCCCCCCCTGTTTCGCAAAATGGGTTCGGGTTTAACCACGTTCTGACCCGCATGACCCGCTGGGCCCGGGTAACCTTCCAAGAAAGAGGGGAACACAAAGCCCCCGCCAAAGAAACACCTCAAGCCCATGGCCAAGTCGTCGAGCAAGCGCAAGCGCGAGTCGCTGCCGTCGGCGCCCGAGCCCGACCCGCGCATCCTGGACCCGTACTGTCTGCAGCTGCGCGCGTGTCGCGCGTCCGACCACTCGCAGACCCGCGCCAAGAAGACCAAGAACGGCGCGGCGGTCGTGCGCACCAAGAACTGCGAGCACAACCCCAACTGCCTCTATGGGCTGGGCGAACACCACAAGGTAGTAGTTGTTACAGCGCGCCGTGGTGGGACGCAGTAGACTGACTGTACCGGTGTGTGGGTTTCGATCCCTTGCAGGGCGTGTGGCAGGCCAAGAAGCTCGTGCAGCGGCTGCTGGGCGACGACCCGCGCGAGCTGCTGCGCGGGCCGTACCCGGCGGCGTCCGCGGACGCCGTGGCGCGCATGGCGCCGTGCGGGCTGCGCAATCTCGGCGCGACGTGCTACCTGAACAGCATGCTCCAGTGTCTGTTTGTGATCCGCCCGTTCCGCCAGGCGGTGTACGACTGGGAACCCAACACGAGCAACGTGAGCGACCAGCAGATCCTCCAGATGCGCGCGCTGCAGCGGCTCTTTGCGGCCATGCAGCTCGGCAAGAAGAGCGTCTACGACCCGCAGGAGTTTGCGTCAACGCTGTCGCTCAATAGTGTCATGCAGCAAGATGCGCAGGTACCGAAAAGTCTGCGTTGGAGTCGGGGTTTTGGTGATGGCAGTGCTCACGGACGCTATCCGTTATTCGTACCCCTGTAGGAGTTTAGCAAGCTACTATTGGCGCATCTGCGGGTGATCTTCCAACACGCGCGCGTGGACGTCCACGCGGAACTTGTCGATCGGCTGTTTCAGGGCCAAATGAGCTACGTGACCAAGTGTCTCAAGTGCCACACCAAGTCGGCACGTCCGTCATCATACTATGAGATTGTAGGAAACTGCGTACCGACATATCGGTGGATACGCGTTGGCTCACTAACAGCGCGTTTGTTTCGGTGTAGTCCCTCAACATCAAAGGACACAGGACGGTCGAGCGCTGTATCGAGTCGTACCTTGCCGCTGAAGTATTACAAGGCGACAACAAGTATTTTTGTGACCAGTGCAACGCCAAACAAGACGCCGAACGGTTCATTGAACTTGATGTGAAGAAACTCCCGCCAGTGCTGACGCTGCAGCTGATGCGGTTTGTGTACGATGCGCAGGCAGGCAGGAAAAAAAAGTTAATGGTGAGCGATTTAGCTCTTGGTCTAAGGGATTCTGGAACTGCAATACTGACTGTCGTGTGGTGACGAATAGGATGTGATTGAAGTTGGTGAGACACTCAATATGACCGATGTACTGCGAAGATGTGGGTACCCTGAGGCCTTCAATGTTGAGCATGACACGATATATCGGTTGTGTGGTTATCTGAATCACCGAGGCAAGAGTGCGCACGTTGGTCACTACACAGCTTCTGTGGCACATTCAAGCAGCTCTCCTTCGTCTGGTGCGATTGACTGGTTCGAGTTCGATGATAACATTGTCAAGAACATGCACTCGGTACTCGACACAGAGGGAGTGCAAGAACACCATGGTAAGGTGATCAAGTCTCGAGACGCCTACATGTTGATGTACACAAGAGTGGACGATCCTTTGCTCGAATCCCGCAAAGAGTTGCCGAGTCAGATGTGCGTCGATGAAGTCAATGTGTGGAACGCGGATTTTGCAAGTGAAATTGCGGCATATGAGGATCGCGCTAAAGAGCTCGAAACTCGCATCGAAGATCGAATCGAGGCGTACAAGACATTTTTCGAAAAGGACCGTCCATTTGCTGAAGCTGACGAGCGGAACTACTATTGGGTCGACGCAAGTTGGCTTGCATCGTGGGTGTCAGGTGAGCAGAGACCAGAATCAACAAAAAATGCCGTCATCGAGAACGGCGTGGACGTGGAGGGTGGTGGACCTGAGAATGGCACCGACGTTGAAGAAAGCAAGACGGATGGGACAGACTCTGAGGAACAAGTGGGATCGGCAAATGCAACGATTTTCGTCGGTGATGATGGCGACAGCGAAAGAGCGATATCCGCAGAGAGCATTCCCTTCAGCTGTCCGATGGACATCTCAGCATTTTGCTGCGAGCATAGTTCACTTAAGGCAGATAGCGGCTCCGCGAAAGCTCATTTCTCTCCTGAGTGCGTTCGAAGACTGAAGCGCATCTCTGCGCCGTTGTTTGAATATCTCAAACAGACCTGCGGTCTAGCTTTCCAGTGTGTCTCCTTGGAAGCAAACCACGGCAATAGCCATGCCGTGTTCGCTGCCAAGACTTTCCGCTGTGTTTCGTGCGAAGCATCTTTCCGTGATAAATTGCTACATGATGCAAACCAATTATCCGAGGTGTCAGTTGAACTTGAGCTGCTGAAGTCTCCTGTTCTACCCGGAGAGTCCCCCACGTATCTGATGAGCCGGGCATGGATCGCTAGCTATAAAGCGTACCTCGTGCAGCATCAAAAGTACCTTCAAAGAGCAAGCAAGCCCACCACCAAGAATCATAGCAACGGTATCAAGACCCACTTTTCCGCAGATGGTGAAGCTCCGAATTTGCTATGGCAAACCCCGCTGAATGAAGACTTGTGCTGCCCGCATGGGAATCTGAGTCTCGACAAGAAGAAGTACCGTGTTGTCTCTTTGGATACATGGCTACATTTCAGCGAAAAATTCCCCGCTTGTCGTGTCTTCGAAGACTCACCTGATGCAGAGCCTTGTCCCATGTGCACCGTGGATCGCGCGACGAATGACGAAGATACCCAGAGGCAACGTGCCGCTCGGGATGACGTTCTTGATCGTGCACCTCTTGGGAGGCTGTATCGACGACGAACTCAAACGCAGAACGGTTCGTTCATGCTGAACGAGATTTTTGTTCCGTTAAAGCCTTCACAGACGAACCGGAGGGTTTGCATGTTTCTCATCAGTGCCACATGGATGAGATCATGGCGTTCCTACATTCGGGATACAGATCAACCTGACCCAGACGAACTCCGCTGTGATGGTTTGACTTGCGATCATGGTAAGCTCCTACTTCCACGCTCACTTGTACAGATCACGAAAGGCGCCTCGATTCCCCATTCGGATATGGAAGTGGAGTTTGTCTACCCAGACGAGATGCTGCATCTTGGAGAGCTGTACGGTATGCCTGAGAGTAAGTACTACTACGGCGAGTATTCACCATCCGGCCAGTTGCATTGGAAGTCGTGCTCTTTGTCAGCGCTAGGAGAAGCGCTGAACAATGGTTGGGGCATCCCATCAGACAGCTATGATGAAACCCACAGTCGCATCGCGGCGTGCACGGAGTGCCAAGATGCAACAGAAAAAGTGTACCAAGACGCGCTCCACAATTTCGAGAATCGAATTGTTCATGTGCAATTGTTAGCTGAAGACCAGCCAGTTCCAACATCGGTTACGTTGGCGGATGAATCCAGTTCAGGTCGCCGACGATCGAAGCGTATCAAAACAGGCTCAGGATCGACCTGGCCGATTGCTGCGAATGCCGACGATTCGGTTTACATCCTCAAGACAAAAATCTTTGAGGAGACGGATTTATATCCTATTCGGCAACGCCTCTACTTTCGCGGCAACGTTTTAGCCGATAACCGAACATTGAAGGAGAGCGGGTAAGCGGTCTGAAGCACACTAACAGCCTTTGTGTTGGAGCTAAAGGTCTTCTCGTGCAATGTAGCATCCGGGCAGGCGACGCTGTGTATATGCGACTCAGCGAAGACGTCGTTGAAGAGCTCGCCATTGCTGATGAAGGTCACGAGCGTGAAGTCGGCTTTGAAGACTCAGTCTTTGTCTCACGACGCCCACCACCTGCGGCAACCACTGCTGCCCCATCGCCCGTGTGGGTGTGTCCTGCTTGCACGTTTGTCAACGACACCGGCGATGATGCGTGTGAGATGTGCTCCACAGCGAAAACCATTGAAATTGACTAAGCGAACAGCTGAAACATTTCTCCCTCGTACTTAGCAACAGCGGTTTGCCCCTGTTGAGGAGGGCACATTTTCATTCACAATCACTTCTTGTGAGCAGCACCAATAGCTTGCGTCACACTTGAGTACCCATCCGCTTCAAGTAGCTCCACTAACTCCTTCTTGGCACGAGGAACGGCAAGTGGGCCGTCGTACACCAGGCATGAGTACATCTGAACAAGCGTGGCGCCAGCCTTGATCTTGTCGTACGCATCCTTGCCGCTGGACACGCCGCCCACACCGATGAGCGGAATGGAGCCCTTCGTGAGCTTGTACATATCGTGCAGCACCTGCATTGACAGCTCACGAACAGGCGCGCCGCTCAAGCCACCTGTCTCGCCCTTGTGCTCGCTTCACATATCCGACTATAATCAGCTCACCAAAACGAAAGCGATCTTCCCAATGGACACCACATACCTTTTCAGCGTGTCTGGTCGGCTCAGCGTCGTGTTGGAAACGATCAAGCCGTCGAGCTTGAGCTCGAGCGCGACGTCCGCAATGTCCTTCTTGTCATCGGAAGTGAGGTCCGGCGCAATCTTGACGAGCAGAGGGATCTTGCGACCTTCCTTCGCCTCCACTTCGTTTCGAGCCTTGAGCACCCGGCTCACAAGCTCGTGGAGCTGCTGTTTGCCCTGAAGCGAGCGCAGACCAGGCGTATTGGGTGACGACACGTTCACAACAAGGTAGTCCGCGTACTTGCCAAGCGCTTGAACACCCTCAATGTAGTCAGCCGCGGCGTCTTCTGTCGTCTTGTTTTTGCCGAGGTTGACACCGAGCACGCCTGGACGGTGCCACACGACGTTGCGGCCACGAGTGGCAGTGTACGCATCCAATCGCTGCGCTACACTTTCGAGACCCTGGCTGTTGAAGCCATACCGATTGATCACCCCGTTATCCTCCGTCAACCGGAACACACGCGGTTTGGGGTTACCAGGCTAGAATGATACCACCAAAACTTCGTCAGCACTGTCCTAATGCGCGACGACCCGATCAAACGGTTGTGTGCCTACCTGTGGCTTGGGCGTGACACTCCCAATCTCCACAAATCCAAAGCCCATGTCGAGCAGGCCTTCCATAGCCTCGGCATCCTTGTCGAAGCCAGCGGCCATACCCAACGGGTTGGGGAACTCGTGGCCAAAGACCTTGACCCGCAGGATCTCCGGATCAGCCTCGTCGTCCTTGGGAGCGAGTCCGAGCGACGCTGACTTGACAGCAACCACGTGGGCGGTCTCAGGGTCCAGCAGACGGATCGCAGGCATGATCACGGGCTCACTGAGCTGCTTGATGATCCAGTCGTGCGGCACGACGCCCTTGTACGCGGCCAGCACGGCCGCGGCGGCGCCTCCCCCGACGGCCAGAGCGACCGCCGGGTGGAGCGACGACTTCTGGGAGCCGCTGGTGGCACTGCTGAACAGCGCCGTGCGCGCTGTGGAAAGTGCAACGGCCGCGCGGCGGCGGCACGAGGACGCGAGCATATCGGTCGAGACGTGGATCGTGGCGCTGCCGGAATAAGAGCTCCCCCGCGGTGCCACACGACGACCTGTCGAGTTGATACATTTTGCTACTGTATACCACTTCAATAGGAGCCTCTTTTCCTTTCTTCGGAGTAGATATGGCCTGACAGAGGTGACGTCGCTGTCATTGTGTATCGGAGGTCTCACGGTATCACCCTCCCTTGGGGTTTTCAGCGTCTTGCCCCGGCAGTGGGCAACAAAGCACGGAACAGGAGAGGGGGAAGCAGCGCTGCCGCAAAGCACTCGGACGGGAGAGAAGGGACGGAGACGATGGCGAGCGCGACGAAGCGACGCGTCTCCTACTTCTACCACCGTGCGTTTTCTCCCGGCCGTGAACTGCCGCCACTGGAGCGGAACCGCGTCGCCTCTAACAACCTTCTTCATCCTGGATGAATATAGCCGATGAGGGCCACTTTTACTACGGCCCGGGTCACCCGATGAAGCCCCACCGCCTCAAGTTGGCGCACCAGCTCGTCGTGAACTACGATCTGTACCGCAAGATGGACGTGTTTGTACGTGTGTGCGCCCCAGAGAGGTCGGCGAGTAGGAGGACCAGACGAGGCTGACTCTCTCTCCCTCTCTCTCTCTCTCTCTCTCTGTGCGTGAAGGAACCCCACTGGGCGTCGGCTGAAGAGATCAAGGCGTTCCACTCGGCCGAGTATGTTGACTTCCTCCAGCGCGTGAACCCGGTGAACCAGAAGGACCTCGGCGTCGATCTCCAAAAGTGTAGGACAACGCGTTGGCGATCCGGTCCACTGATGTTATGATTATGAGCTCATGTGTGTGTGTGTGGATTTATTTCGCTTTTTGTTTGGCGTGCAGTCAACCTGGGTGAGCTGACGGATTGTCCGGTATTCGACGGCATCTTCGACTTTTGCCGAATCTACTCGGGCGGAACTCTCGGTATTTTGCTCGCTTCGCCACACCGCGTTCTGTGATAACGGAATTGATGACTCATGCTTTGTGGTCATGTGAAGATGCTGCTGTCAGGCTCAATCACAATCTTTGTGACATTGCTATCAACTGGGCTGGTGGACTCCACCACGCTAAGAAGTCGGAAGGCTCGGGCTTTTGCTATGTGAACGACATCGTGCTGGGTATCCTCGAATTGCTCAAGTACGTCAATCAGTTGCCCCAACCATTCGCAGTGTGAGGGACTTACTAATCGTGGTACCGTTGTACAGGTACCATCCCCGTGTCTTGTACATTGACATTGACGTACACCACGGTGATGGCGTCGAAGAAGCCTTTTATGTGACTGACCGCGTCATGACCGTGTCATTTCACAAGTATGGCGACTTCTTCCCCGGTACTGGTGACATCAAGGATATTGGTGCGAAGAATGGCAAATACTACTCGGTCAACTTTCCGTTGTTGACGGGTATGACCGACGAGAGTTACGAAAGCGTTTTCAAGCCCGTCATCTCGAAGGTCATGGAGACTTTCCAGCCTGCTGCAGTTGTTCTGCAGTGTGGAGCTGACTCTTTGACCGGTGATCGCCTGGGTTGCTTCAACGTGACTACGAAGGGTACGTGTTGTTGGATGTGACCCCACTCAAAGCTATGTCTCACAAAGTTGTTGCAGGTCATGGAGAGTGTGTCCGCTTTGTAAAGAGCTTTGGCTTGCCAACCATGGTACTGGGTGGTGGTGGCTACACCATTCGCAATGTGTCACGTGCGTGGGCGTACGAGACGTCGGTTCTCCTGGATGAAGAAATTTCGAACAATATCCCGTACAACGACTATTTCGAGTACTATGCGCCGTCGTTCAAGCTCCACTTGGAGCCAGATCCGGAGCTTGAGAACGCCAACTCGAGGGAGTATCTGGAAGAGTACAAGTGAGTAGTTTCGTCCGCACGAAGTGATTGATAGTGTTGGTGGACGCTGACCTTCTACCCATATGTCACAGGATCAAGATCTTTGAGCATTTGCGGGCGCTCAACGGCGCTCCAAGCGTCCAGATGACCGAGATGCCACCAAGTTCGATGCTCCGAGAGGAAGATGAGGATGCTGCGGACCCGGATTCGAGAACAGACAACGATGGTCGCCGCCAATTGGATGCCGAATTCTACCGCGACGAGAAGGTACGCGTGCTTCACCTCTGGTCGTGAGCAGAATCAAGTACTAATCTGGATGAACTGTCTTCGTGGTAAAGGATCAAAAGGGTAACGATGACGATGAAAACGGCGAGGATGCTTCGACACATCAAGATGGCGCGTCGGCACCAGACGTCGTGCCCATGGAGATGGATTAGATATACCGTAGAACGTATCCCTGAATGACATTGTCTCCATGTACGGTCTATTGTATCGTGAATAAGCTGGAATCACACGATTATTTTGGTGCGGTTGCTTGCTCGGCCTTCCGCACTCGATCTCGCTCGGCCTTCTCGATCTCAAACCGCTTGAGATCCAGGCGCTGGAGGAACTCCTGTTTCTCAATGTATCCGTCTTTCGTTTGGTGGGCAAGCTCGTCCTCGATGCCTTCTTTCTCTTTGAATCGGTCCCAATCAATCGACGTCTTCTCCATCGTTGATACCTTCTTGGGTCCATCCAGCGATGCCAACACTTGATCAAGTTTCTGACTTTTCGCGGCAGGTGCGACCTTCTTCGATACACTGAGGAAAAAAACCACCACGCTTTCAGAATATGTCATGTGTTGCGCCGCCCACGTAGTTTTGTGCGCAGTGATTCATACCTGTACTCGATGCCGGCGAACTTGACGACTTCCTTAACCTCCTGCTTCGAGCTCGCCTCTTGGATGTCCTTGCGGCTCCTCTTGGTGTCAACGCTCAGCACGCTCCACTGGAATTCGCGCAATTTGCGCTTCTTGGGGTGGAAATGTGGCTTGCCGCTCTTGAGCACTCCGAGCAGCTACATCATCAAACACGTTTGACGAGTGAGTCAAATCACTCGGGCAAAGTTGGCGCTACAAATTACCTTTGCAGTCTTGTCCTGCGCAAGCTTGGACACGCTGGCGGGAGCGTTCATGTCTTCCCAGAGCATATCCACAACCGCATTGGCTTTTACACTCGACGTATCGTTCTTCGGACGCTGGCGGCTAGACATAGCGGCGTCCGCATCGTTGCTGCCGTCGTTCTCTGCGAGTTGGGGAAGCATTGCCAGTGACGACATCAGCAGAACGGAATCAGCTCATCATAAGATCGTTTCCGCAAGTATATGGCGCGGCGGCGTGAGGCGGCGAAGCGCACCTTCCGGGATGTAGTCCTCGTCTTCGTCCGAGGAGCTCATCGTGCTTGGTCCAAGAGCTCTCTTGTTGGAGTTGCCCTTTGTGGGCACTTTGCATTTCCTTCCAGTTTCAATACTGTATCACTATTTACAGAGGAGGTGTGGACCACGTTGTACTTGGATAACACTCCTAGTCTAGGACATTGAAGTGCGAAGCGTTTCCTCTTGCGGAAAATGGACGTGCAACTCTAGGCACCACCGCGCGCCGTGGCTGTGGATGGAGACGCATTGACGTCCTCACCCACCGAGTTGAAGATGAAAAATGACGTCGAAAGCGTCAGCGGCGGTGGCGTCGCGACGCGCCGCCCCAAGTGGGAAGTGTACTCGGACGACCAGGGCAACATGTACTTTTACAACACCGTGACGGGGGAAACTGCGTGGGAACTACCGATGGACGACGGCTCGGACGGCGACGTCGAGAACGGCTCCGCGAAGGATGACGGTAGTATCGGTGGTGATGCATGGGAGGAATCGCTCGCGGCGACGGGTGAGACGCTCGTGTCCAACCAGATCCACGACGGTGACGGCAACGTCCTGCAGCTCACGGTCGTTCGCCCACGGCACTCGGCGTACCAGATCGCCGTGGAAGTGATCGAGACCATGCTGAGCCTCACCGATAGCGTGATCGCCACGGTCAAGCGCGAGCAGGCGCGCACGCAAAAGAAGAAGCGGTTTGTGTCGCCCGCGGCCGAGAAACGCGCCAAGAAGAACGACGAAACCAAGGCCAAGAAACTCAAGCGGGAGCGGCTGCTGGCGATGACGCGGTATATGAACATTCTGGTCCCTCCCGTGGCGACCGCGTCCGCGGCACTGACGACGGAAGGAAAGAGACCAGTGGGCGCACTGTTCACGCGCGAAGATGCGCGCAAGTGGCGACTCGAGCGAGAAGTCAAGCAGATCCGCGAGCGGTTCAAGGCCAAGAAACAGAGAGAGATACACCACCAGCAAGTCTACGCACGCGCGACACACCACCAGTTTCTCAAGCAGTTCCACATCAGCCTCTTGAAGCACTTTATCGCGCAGATTCCGTGTAGCTCGGAGCTCCAGCAGCAGCGGATTTTACTGTTGACCTCTCCGCAGCAGATAGCTGAGATGGATCTGCAGCGCAAGGCGACGTTGGAGCCGGAGATGCTCGAGCGCTACGAGAGCGAAAAGAAAGGAAGAAAAGAGACAACGATCAAGAATATCCAAAAGGTGTTTGTCTTGTGTGACCAAGGAGCCGTCGGCTCACTACATCTGCTCCAAGCATTATTCACAGTATTCTCAGACGAGTACGTCGCGCTCGGTGTGTCTCGATGATTACACATTTATGAATCTGATTGAATACGTTTGAAACCTCCAGGCGCACGCAAAGATTTGCCACTCAAGTGCATGGTCTCTCACAGCTCATAAATAACGTGGAGATCCAGAGGTTTGTGGTAGATTTTGTATCCTCTCACCACCCTAGCAGCGCACGGATCACTTTGCAAGACTTCCAAGACGTTGTTCAGACAATCGAAGACGTACTGGAGCACTACGAGGCGGTCAAGGCAGCAGTGAAAGAAGCCGAAGATGAAATCGCAGCAGCCATTGAGGCGGCCAATCAAGGAAATGGGAGTGGAAGTCTGCTTCGAGCACGACTGAACATGGTCTCAACGAAGAAAATTGATCAGGAGATGGCTGCTCTTAAAGCCACTCAAATCGATCTGGAGGCAAAGAAGAAGCGAGAAGTCCACCCTCCGTTCTATGACTGCAGCGAAGCCTTGCTAACTTCGATGGCTAAAGAGGAGTGGGAAAAACACCATCAGCATCGATACATCCAAGTTGACATTGGCTTGCCCGTGTTCTGCTGCTTATGTCGGCGACGGAAGTGGGAGTTGTGGAGACAAGGTCTGGAGCAAGAAGAAAGTGACTATAGAGCGACTTACTCGAACAGGTACAAATTGAGAATGAAGAGTCAGGAGCTTCGTATCATTCTCGAGCAAGAGGAAGGTGAACTTCAAACTGAAGACACGGCTGTTGTCCACGAGGCGCCGAATACGTCATCACCAGCAGTTCATGAAGTTAATCTGTCCGACGATGTGAGTGGTGTGAGTGAGCACATATCAGCAGCGTATTTTCAACCGCAACACGAAGATGACGAAGTCGTGCTTCAGATCGTTCGCACACTTGTACTCATGACCGAAAGAATCCACTCACAGGAGGCGGTGAAGACGTTTCCTGTGCGTACTGAACACCAACGAAGGCGCCCAGCGAAACAATTACAAACTGGGTCGCCCAAAAGGAAAACAAAGAAGAAAAAGCTTAAAGCAGCGAGTGAATCAAAAGCAGACGATGACGGTGACGATGGTTTGGACGAGCTCCAACTCACGATGAAGGAGTTTGAAAACGAAGACAGTGAAAGAAAGCTCATGCTGATTGAAGACTCAAGCATGCACATCTTCTTAGAGCGAAAACGACGTCTCGTCGAGCGACCGTTGCTTCTTCACGAAGATGCTGCACACAATGCCTATATACGCCTCATCAGCCATTGTGTCAACCCATCGTCACTCTTGTATCGCCTTCAAGTTGAGCGATGTCTGTCTTTCAGCCCGCCGCAACACCTAGTGATGCTCATGGTGGACAGTGGTCTTAGTGAGGGCCAAAGTATGGGTCGAAGATTGGTTCTGCACACGGTGCCATGTCGAACAGAGCCAGAGGCAACATTTATTTATCGGCAGGTCAAGATCGCTCAAGAAAAGCTGCATAGTCAGTTCATTTCAAGCCCACTAAGTTCCGCAAAACACACTTACCAGTTCTTTGCCGAGTCTGGAATGCTGATCGAAAGCTGGCCCGTCATTTTCATCGCGGTCGAATACTTCGTTCATGGCTCATGGGGTGAGGCGTTCAAGATGGCTATTGAAAGCAAAGAAATCACAACATTTGCTCACGCCGAAGCACACATCATTCGCACGTTCCGCGATGTCGCTGCGGGTCTAGCGGGAATGCACTCGAATGGGCTTCTCCATCTCAATTTGAACCTCTATAACCTCTACTTGCGGGAGCCATGGCAACCCGCCGACTGCCGCCAGACCGACAGCATTCAGGTAGGAGGCGCCCTAGCCTACAAACGCGGCTTTCACGAGGCTCAGTTACGGGACGGCGACATGGCTCATTGTTTGAATCCGGTGATCTCACCACCTGAGATAACAAACGGGCGTCCGGTGTCCGATAAAGCCGACGCATGGATGCTCGGGTGTGCACTGTACGAAGCCCTCATGATGTGGCAACGACATGAATTGAGTGTTCTTGGAGTTGGCCAGACCAACGTTCCGCCCTCACCTACAACTGTGCTGCGGCTCAAGAGTTTGCCTGACGTGTTTCAAGAGATCCCACTCAGTACGAGTGCACCAATACGGTCTCTGCTTCGCATGCTTCTGCAGCCAAACCCATCGCAGCGACCACACATGAGTCAAGTGGTCGATATCTTGAGTTTTGCTGGGAAGAAAATATCCAAGGTGTGAGAAAACAGGAAATCCACAAAAGAGTATCCTTCGCAAAAGACAGACCTTGCAGCTCACCCCGTGATGATCAAGTTTACCAATGTGGTCCACAGAACGCGCCTTTTCAAGATCCATGCGTCTCATCGGTCGCGTCGCCTCGTGCGCGACTCGAGGGGACCTTACATTGCCATTGCTCCATCAGTCGCGCGTGCTGCGAGGCGCCCCTTCCTTCTGTTGTGCTTCGCGAGTGGGGCGCTGCGTCGAGGCAGAGGTCTCAAATTGGAGCGTTGCTGATGGCGGCGGCCAAGTCTGCGACGCAGCGAGAGCTGTTCCAAGCGGCTCAACAGAATGACTTCCAGGCCGTGGGCGATTATCTTCAAGTGCTCTTTGAGGAAGCTGCTGAGGCTAAGCAACCAAAAGGCCCGACCTCGCGTTCCATCTCCGCAAAAGCTACGGTGGTCAAGACCCTTCTGGAGCCCAAGTCTCGCAACACGCTTCTCCACTATGCGTGCGATAATGGAAATATTGACGCCTGCAAGTTTCTGCTGATGTGCGATGGTATGGCAGACGCATTCTTAAATGAACCGAATGCATTTGGCCACACACCACTCTTCTACGCTGCCAGCAGCGGCAAGTTGCCACTCGTCAAATGGCTCATATCGAATGGCGCGGACATCGACATGGACTACAGCGACAGAGACGACGTCGCGCCTCGCGAGGGTGATCTTGGTATCTTCACTCCACTCCAGATCGCATGCTTCAAGGGGCACGAAGATGTCGTCAACTTTCTGGTCGAATGTAATGCGTCTTTGGCAGGCACAGCTCGCAATGGGAAGACCCCACTTCACTTCGCCAGCTCCCAAAATCACAGGCAGATTGTGAAGATACTGCTAGAAGCTGGTGCTGACGCACATGCGTGCGATGACGAAGGGAAGACTCCTGTTGATGTTGCTCCAGCTGCAATGCTACCCGTACTGCTCCCTGAGGAGCATGGTGGCGACGAAGACGACGAGGAGACACTTGAGACTAATCGCGGGCATGATGATGCCGCAGATGATGAAGATAACGATGGATTTGGCCAATCCAGCGGCCGGCAGGCGTCTTTAGCGTGCATAAAGGCGGCGTTTGGGGCGGACATTGCTCGTCAAATCCGTCATAAGTCGTGGAAAAATCGCGTGCAAGCGATTGCCGACGCGACAGTCATCTTACAGAATTCGGCCGCGTCAAGTAAGAGCGGCAACAAAATGTTTTCCGGGGGTTGCGAGATGATCATGGTGTCACTTCAAGACGCCGTGTCCCAGGTTGTGTCTAGTGGATGCACGGGGTTGCTGAAAGCCGTATTCAGTGCAGCGATGAGCGGCGGAGTGAAGGATTTCCACACGGCAAAGTTTCATCACGACAACCCCGTCATAATGAAAATTTCCGACCTGCTACTTCTTCGAGGAGCAGGATCGAACGAAAAAGATGCCAGTGAAGCAGTTGCATCGCTTCTGTTTCTTATCTGCAAAAGTACCGACATCACAAGATATTTGACAAATCATATTTCGGGGATCATGCAGTTTACACCCAGCACCGCCGTCACGATGACGCCAACAAACCCTAGTGAAGCAAGCACGGCGACATCGACAACATCTTGGAGGTTGCAGCTCGTAGCGATCAAAATTTTGAACACAGTCGCCAGCCAGTATCGCCTGGACGAAGCGTCGAGCGGATTGAGCTTTAATGATGCTATCAAGATCAGCACGACGTCTTTAGAGAATGCCAGCGTCCACGTTCGATCGGCAGCGATCGACCTTCTGGTGCAGTGCCTGCTCATTCGATGTGAACAGTCAGGTCAGTGCCTACCCTTCAAACTACTAGTACCATGATTTATCGTGATCACTGACTGGTTGCTTGTAGAAGTTGCCGGTTCCATTGACGCTATTTTCGAGCAAATGAAGAGCTGGAGCGAGGCCATTTTCAAGCAGAATAACCTAGCTCTCAAACCGTCAATCCAGGCCAAAATCAACAACGGACTGAAAAGTGCTCTGCAGCAAAGCAAACGACTGAATACCTCAGCCTCTGCCACTTCACCACGAATTAACGTATCTGGAGATTCGGTAAAGCTATCGCTCCCGTTGGAAATGCAGTCCGCCACTGCTGGCACAACTTCACCACGAAGCAAAGGTGCTCAAAAAGAAGATGACCTACCTTACGCAGAACCCATCCAAGATCAGTTCAAGGACGAGGCTGCCCCGGTGCTTGCTTGCTTTGGAGAGAAAGTCACAAGGTGTTTATTTTCGAACGCATGGGCGCCTCGAGTGGAAGCGTTGAGCTTTCTACAGTTCCAGGTCGAATCCAAGCAATTCCAGTTTCGTGACCTCGTCGGCTCTGAGCAGTCTCTTGCGGCTCTGCAAAAAGCGCTCCTGTTGGCGCTTCAGGACCGTGTTAACGCGGTGTACGAGGCCGGAGTGGCACTTCTTATGGAATTTGCCATCGCGCTGAACACGGGGATCTCAGCATCTCCATCACAGCGCGCGACTGCCCAGGATCTTATTCGCCCGATGATCCCTCGGCTTCTTGTAAAGCTTGGAGACACGAAAGCGCGGCTCCACGTGACGACCGAAGATGCTTTACTACTACTATCCAGACAAGAGGCGTCTTTAGGTGCGGAGTTCCTGATCGACGAACTTATTGCGTGTGATCGGAATACGTCTGTTCAATCATTATCTCCAACATACTTGGCAAACAAGCTTTCAGTGATCTCCAAGCTTGTCCTCGAATTTGGAATCAAGGAAGCCATTGATCAGGCCGGCGAGTTGGCAATCAAAATGGTGATGCAGCCTGCGCTACAAGTTTTTGAGCATCGTGATCCCACCGTCCGCCAAGTAGCGTTGCAGATCATCGCCGACATAGTCAAGACTGCGCGAACCGCCGCAATGCCGTTTCTAGATGCCCTTGCGCGCGCATCTCGCCAAAAGATCATTGCGAAGCTTGTCGAGAAAAATGTTCTAGAGTCGGATTTACTGATGGATGAGGTCGATGATTTCGACGTCGCGCCGAACGATCCACCTTTACGACCAGGAACCAGCGGCGGGATTCGCCCTCCTACGGCTTCAGGCTCTTCAACTAAGCACCGCCCAGCGCTTTCCAGCACCTCCCTATCGAGTGGATCAGCAGCTCAATCGTCGACGTCTGGAGCATCTTTATCAGCATCCGCGCAAGCACCTGTTCTACCTTACGGTACGGCACTGACGAAGGAGCAAGAGAGTGCGTTCGCAAACCTGATCGAGTGCTTCGGGGAAGAAGTTATTCGCTGCCTTCTTGACAAAGCGTGGGCACAGCGCGAGGCTGCAATTCGTGAAATCGAACGCCTCGTTGTGTGTACTGCAAACGGCAAACTATCGGGTGACAAAGCACTCGCCAAGACACCGGAAACACTGCGTATTCTCTCGCAGTGTGTTGAACTGGGCCTGAACGATACCGTTGCACGAGTGTTTCAGTGCACGCTGCGCCTCTGCCAGATTATTGCAACTGATTTCGTTCCTTCCGTCCAATCCGCCGACGACGAGGATATCATTGACAGCTTCTTGGACAGAATTGCGGCAGCCGCGCTCCAGAAATTTGGTGACACGAAGCAGCGTCTTCGCGCGGACTGTTTTACGCTGCTCCACTCACTCGCCACGCTCAATCACGTGGGGCAAAGCCGTATGTGCCGTATCTTGACGACCAAGTTCACGCAGTTGGTTGAGGCATCTCCTTCGTCAGCGTTTGCGTCGTCTCCGCTTGTTGGAGCAGAATTATTCAAGCTGTTCACGACACTTATTCGTGACGCGTATGCCGCTCCACAGTCAACGGCACGGCCCGATCTGCGGCAAATCCTGCAGTTAATGACCGCCGCTTTCGAAAACAAACATGTTGACGTGCGCAATGCGGCGATCGACGCGTACACTACGATCTACGAAGCCACGAATGGAGGTGCAAGCGTTCCAGATCTGGACCTCCAAGAGTTTCTATCGCAAGTCAAGCCAGCCATCCGTGACGCGATCACTCGTAAAGTTGTGCAAATTTCAAAACTGGCACTCCCAGCGAGCGGAGATCCCGACGATGACGGTGGTGCCCACGAGATTGACAGCTCCAGGCAGCAGCCACTTGCTCTCGATATCAACAAACTTCGCCATGTGTGTTCAAAGGAGATTACGGATATGTTGACGTCGTCATCGGCTGGTCAACGGTGCGTTGGTGTCGATAAGCTCATGTCGCTTTTCGCGGAGTCGCCTCGCAACCCGCAGTTCAAAGGCGCGTGGGAGATTTCGTGTCTCCTCGCGAAGCAGTTACTGCTAGACGGGACTCCTGGCGTCTGCCTAGCCGCGTTCCAATTACTCCGTCTGATTGTGGATCCGTTGGCACCCGGACACGAGTACGCGATTCCATGGGGGGAATGGGGTGTACACCTCATCTTAGGGTCGACTATCCGCAGCGTCGTGCAGCAAAGCGCCAACGAAAGTGTGCGTGTGCGAACGCAGGTCAAGTCCATCTTACAGCTCGTCGCAACCAAGTGCTCAGCTGGTCGCAACGCCGTGTGTAACGCGATCCTGAGTGCCCCGGAGCAGCGCGACATTACCACCGAGCCGTCCAAGCGGTTGCGCAAGATAGCGCTGTGCAAGCTGCGCTGGCAGTGGATGCTTCGACTTGAGATGATGCAAGAACTGCTGGCGGAGAAAGATGCCGCGGCTCAAAGCCACGCGCAACAAAGCAGTCGAGACGCTCCACCGCTCACGCGGCGCAAGTCCTCGTCCAGTGGCTCGAAAGGTTCGTCTGGCGACTCTCTTAGCGTGGAAAACGTCGTCCCATTCCTCGGATCGTGTATGATCCACCCGAGTCCGCTCGTGCGCGGCGCGTGCCGAAAGATCATTACCATGCTCAAGACACAGTCGACCAACGCCGCAGACAACGTGCTTCGCTTCGTGCAGCAGGAGTGCTCGGCGTCACTACAGCGTCGTCTCCAGCCGTTGCTATCGGACGACGACGACGGCGACGACAACAACACAGCGCACGCAGACCACTTCAACGCCGACGACACGACTGTCGTGCGCGGCAGCCGAGCATCCCACGTCCGCCGCATCTCGGCGTTGCGTCCACCGCGGTCCGTGCCCGTAGAAGAGAGAACCCTCGAAGTGGACGTATTCCCGCCGCCACATTCCGCCCCGGGAAAGAGCCGACGGTCGCTCCAGGCCGATGACGACGACGAATTCGGCGATTACGTTGTGAAGCCCAAGCTGCAGCAAGCGGGTGAGAGAGACGCTGGTGGTTCCCGCCAGCAGCCACAAGCACAGGCCCCTATTTGGCTCTCGAACGCGTCACAGAAACCATCCCATTCGGATCCGAGCAAGCGAAGCGGTGGGAGTGCGCTAGAAAACTCCCCTGAGGCCACCCAGTACACGTCCTCAACCATCACGGTTGGCGGCGGCGCCGCGAATCTACTCAAGGTGCGCCGAAAGTCCAGCATGCGCAGCAATAATGGTGACGACGACGAGTACACGCCGACGTCGTCGAGCGGACCACGTGCGCATCGTAGCATGTATTAGTAAACCAGCGATGAAAAAAAAAGTGGGCAGGAAGAGAGACTGCTACACAGACACAAAAAACACACGTGCCTTTGCTGATAGTCCCACGCACCCAATGATGTTTCTCACTCCAGCTCGATGGGCGCGTGCTTGGAGCCGCTGGCCTGCCGCTTGGGAGGGCCCTCGTGCCGATCCTGTGTTCTCTCGTCCTCGTCTTCCTCCTGGTCGTCCTCGCGCTTGCGTTTGGCGTCGCCCGCGCTCCCCGCCTCCAGGACGGCCGCGTCAAAGCAGAGCGTCGTGAGCAGCCCGAAATGGTCGGACATCCAGAGCCCCTCGGCGATGGGTTCCGTGCCCACCATCTCGATCGACTCGAACGCTTGGTGCGCCGCGCGCGTCGGCGCGTAAAAGTACACGCGGTCCAGCCGGCTCTGGAACGCCTTGTTCTTGATCAGCGCGTTGCGCTTGCCGTCGTACGTGAACCCGTTGGCTTCCGTGTGGCCGGGCACGCTGAGCCACAGATCGCGCCAGTGGCGCGGCAGCCCGCGCGTCGCGGCACCGTCGTCGACGTCGTCGACGCCGTCGCGGATCTTCCGCACGGCTCGCTTCTCGGCCTCGCTCGTCGTGGCGTCGCTCAGAAAGCACTCGTGGTGGAACCACAGCGTGGTCTCCACGGTCTTGCCCGTCGGTAACCGGTCTTTGGCCATCTTGCCGACGCGCATGGCGTCCTTGGCGATCTTGGCGTGGCACACACGGCACGCCGCGCGGCCGGTCGTAGCGGCTTCGACCGTGAGCTGCTCGGGCGCGCACCGCGGGTCCAGCAGCGCCATGTCGCCGCGCACCAAGTTGGTGTCGCCCATGAGCACGGCGCCGAGACACGTGTCGCCGTCCTGCTGGTCGTCGTGGACGCGCTCGCGGAGAAACGCGAGGCTCTCGGCGAGCTGCGCCACGCGCGCGCGCGCAAACTGGGGGAGGCTCTCCAAGTGGGCCGTCGCGACCACGAGCGACGTGCGCGGCGCGAGCTCGACGCGCACGGCCAGCAGCTCGCGGCCCATGCCCGTGTTGGCGAACGGCAGCGCCGTGAGCGCGCGCACGGGCAGCGCGCTGAAGAGCACGACGAAATACGCGTCCGAAAACGGCGGCGCCGTGTCGGCGCTGCAGTCGTAGTACCGGGCCCAGCGCTGGGCCTTGAGCACGGCGAGCGTCTCGCGCGTGACTTCCTGGAAGCCGATCACGGCCGGGCGCACCCTCTCGACGAGCGCGCCGACCGCGCGCAGCCGCGCGCGCATCGCAAGTGGTTCGAACCACAGGTTGAACGTCAGCAGGCGCACGACGTGCGCGCGGCCGTGGGCCGACGAGGACGCCGCCGTCGACGGGACAGGACGACGTGGTGGGGGTGATGACGACGCAGGTAGTGATGGTGCGCTGCGAGCGGCCCGTGCGATCGCGGCAGCGGCGGCCGACGCCGCGGCGACCGACCGACGCGGTGGTGGTGGCGCCATGTTTGGATGTGGGGGACCCCCCGTGTTTCCGTACTGGTTTACGGGAATACTCAGGTCACCTTTTTGTTCCAAATGTAACATATCGATTTACGGAGGGTTTGATCCGGAAGCGACGCCATCACAGAACCCATTTTCTTTGGTTGAAGCTACGAATGGACGATCCGCCGGTGGCGCCGCTGGCTGTGGATACGCGCGCGCCGTCGCCGTCGACGCCCGTGGCTGCCACGGCTGAGCCGGCGCGGAGCGAGTGGGCGAGTCCGCGCGCGCGCGGGCGCCGTGGCACGCCGCCGCCCGTGCCACGGCGTGCCAGCCGCACCGAGGACGAGATCGCCGGCGTGGCCGTGGCAGCCACGGAGGTGGCGCTGCCACCGAGGCCTCGCACGCCGGCACAGGTGCTCGCGAGCCGTGCGGCCGCTGCCAAGGCGGCAGTGCACTTGGCAGATGCCATGGCACCCGACAGTCGAGAGGAAGCGAGTGAAACGGCCACGCGTGGGTCCGAAGGCCGCGACGCTGTGGGGGCGTACACCAAAGAGGACGTCGCCGAGCTCGTTGGGGGGACCGACGACAGTGCGAGTGCCGCGGGCGACGGCGAGGACCCGCGACGCACGTCCGTCCAGCTGAGCGCCGTCGGGTCGGAGCAGTACTACGCGTCGGACGCCGAGGACGGCGAGTCGCTGCGACGCGACGACCGCGTGGACACGTCGACGGTGGACGAGGAGTCGATGTACAACGACGACGAGGACGACGATGATGATGGTGGTGGTGATGGTGACCACGACGACGACGATGGGGACGGCGAGTACGACGATGGCGACAACGCGCACGAGTCGCCGGGAACGTCCGACTCGTATGTCAAAATCCATGACGAACGCGATGATGATGACGACAACGAACGTGACGGCGAGGAGGACGAAGAGCAGCAAGAACAAATGGGCGAGGAGTCGCTCACACCGGACAACACGCCACCGCCGTCACCGCCACGGCTAGTCCAGCCGCTGCCGCAGCGGCACCGTCACACACAGGAACACCAAGTATCAGCGCCAGCCGTGACCGAGTGGATCAAATACGTTGCCGAGAGCGGCCACGAGTACTACTTCAACACACACACGCAAGTGTCCCAGTGGACGCGACCTTCAGCGATGGTGCTCTCGCCACGAAGTGGCGCTATCATGGATGAAGTTCATACTGAGGGAGAAGAGGGACCGGAGGAGGAGAACCAGCTACAGCACGGAGGAGGAATGGCGGACGAGATGCCACCGCAGCTCTACGTTCAAACGCCGCTTACGTATCAACAACAACAAGCGACTGTGCCTTATCACCAGCAACAACAACTGGCGGTCGATCCATCCCAATACCAGTCTTCGCTGCCGCCAACCAACCTGGAAAATCTGTTTGCTGCGGCCGCCCGGAACGATGAGACAGCCCAGCTCCAAGCCATCTTACGGTACGACGTCGAAGTGAACGCAGTCAATGCCTCCGGCTTGACGCCACTTCACGTTGCCGTTCAGCATGGCAATGCCCGCGGTGCGGCAATGTTACTGGACTATGGCGCACTGGTCGACGGAGCGAGCGAAGACTCGGGTATGGTTTTGGGGGGCGTGTATGCGGCAGCACGCCTCACCGAGACGCCGCTTGTCATGGCATGCCGCACAAATCACGCAAGCCTTGTTCGATTGCTGGTGCGCTATGGAGCCTCCATCTACACGCGTGACAATGATGGGAACACAGTTTTACACATCGCCATACGATGCTGGAGTGACGAGGTGCTGAGCTGTCTGCTCGAGATGGACAGCGTGGCCGCGATCATCAACCAACGAAATGCTGACGACGAGACTCCGCTCCATCTCGCTGCGCGTCACGGAAACGCCAACGCGGTGAAGGCGCTTATTTCCGCAGGCGCATCGGTTGACGTTGAAGATGCTCAAGGACGGACGCCATTGGTCGTCAGTATCATGGAAAATCGTGTTGATTGTGCCCAGCTACTCCAGGAGGTTGGTCATTCGGATGGGCACCGAAGTTCAACAATCCCAGACAGCTCGAATGGGCCAATGATGTATGACTCGAATCCGAAACTTGAAGAAGCAACAGCACGGCAAGAAAGCGACGAGCTTGAAGGGATACGTCTGTATCTCATGCAGCTTTTGAAACATGCCGCGACCGATGGTGTTCTTGTCTCGACAATCTACCAGTACATGGATGCAGTCCAGCGGGAGATCACTGCCATGGCGTCCTCTGCAGCCGTACGTGGGATGACACACGGAGGCGTCTTTGATATCACTGGTTGACATACGTTTGCTTGAATATTTACAGGAGTCCCGCCAACGAGAAGAGACCTTACTTGCTCAAATTGATGAACTCACAAACCATGAATCGATTACAGCCAGTGAACTCGCTAAGGTGAGGATAGATTGCGTTATCCAATTCAACAAGGACGTTGGTTTCTCATGCACTCGTTGTTCGCTAGGAGCGCGAAGAGAATGAGAGGTTACACCAACAACTCGATGCGAAGGAAGTTGAGCTGAACTCAGTGCAGGCAGCGTTTGACAGCCTATCATCTCGTTCGACAATGCTGGAATCAATCGCTCGTAGCGCACAAGACAAGCTGCGGCGTGAGCGAGCTGAGTTTGCACGTCAAGAAGAATATTGGAATCAGACTATCGACAACAGTCTGCGTGAAAACGCTGCGCTTTTAGAATCGGTACAAGCTCTCCAGCAAGGCTGGCAAGGCCACTCGGGAGCCCGTGAGACTAGCTCTGCGCATATGCCAGGTGAAGCGCAAGCAGCGACGAGCAATGAAGAGTACGAGGATTCGTACGATGCGCTTGAGCATCCGTCAGACTACGGTGGAATATCTGCTCAAGGAGACTATGAGTCTTACCAAGGTTACTACTACACAAGTGCGCAGAGTGAGCAAGCATACGATGTGAACCAACCAAGATATACCGACGCTCAGTACGTCTACCCAGACCCCACAGCTACGAGTAAGAAAGCTGCTTCATCCACCCCGTCAGCAAAAAGCGAACCGGAACGGCCGATCTCACCCGAACGCGTTGACGCTGTCTGGAATCGGTTCTTTGAGAATGTGTCGAGAGTCGCAGAGGCAGGTGACACACCATCGCAACATGCCCCCCAGGAGAAAATACCATCACTTCGACAGAATGCAGCTCCAGTATCAGTGCTGCCACCTGCGTCCGCAGTGTTTGACTCAATCCGCAAGACCAGTAAAGATCGACTCCACCAACTGCTTCTAAGTGGGATCTCGCCAAACATTCGCGATCTCGGCGAAAAAGGGACCCCATTACACCTCGCCTCCGAGTTGGGTGATCTCGAGTCGGTAATGCTACTGTGTGAGTTCGGGGCGGACCTCGAGATCCGAGACGAAAATGGCAGCACTCCGCTTCTCGTAGCGTGCTCACAGGGCCATTACGAATGTACAAAGTTCCTATTGCAAAGTGCTGCGAATCAAGCGGCGATGAATGCGAATCGCGATTCGGCGCTCCATCTAGCTGCGTGGGACGGCAGCTTTGAGTGTGTGGAGATATTGCTTGAGTACGGAGTCGACGTGATGGCTCGCAACTCTCTTGGACTCACAGCGCTTGCGAATCTGAAGACACGATCGCCATTGCGGCATCGCTTTGAGGATCTGTCGAGGGATCACCCCATGGAGAAAACCCTCATGATTCTAGAAGAAGCGGAGAGATTCGAACAGGTACACCTCGTTGTTTGGTTCCTGCCCACGGATCAAAGTTCCCATTTTCTTTAAACCCGTGAATGTGATAATGCAGGCCGAGGAAGTTCAGGGAACTCGGGATTTGGCTCAGAAGGTGCCAAAGACCCCGAGTGCTGTCAGTGTCCAAACCGTGAAGAACCCATCCGATACAAAGGCACAAACTGTTCACAACACCTCATGGAGTGTAAGCTTCTTTGGTGTGCTTTACGAGGCCATCACAGTAACACTGACTTCATCCCGCGTAGAGATGGATCTTAGGCTCCGTGTTTGGTTCGTACAACGATGGCCCACCAGCAGAAGCACCCAACAATTCGGAAGGGGAAGACGACGACAACAGGAGCGACTTTGAAGAAGCCGAGTCAAGTCCCTCGAAACTCCGCGCTGCCAGGCTCCAAGACTACGAGGATTTGCGTCCTCCGCCCGAGATCGAGGCAGCGCTGCGACGCAAGCCGCTCAGTCCGTCCGCATCGGATCCACTGCCCCCGCTGCCCCCAGAGGTACTTGATGCGCTGGAGAAGCGCAAGCTCGGTGGGAGCAGCACATTTTTGTCGCCATCCAGTTCCGCCACGCGATTCGCATTCCCAGCATCGACGGCACCACCAGCGACCAAGAAGTCGGCCTCGTCGACGCCCACAAACGTCCGCTCTCGTTACGTGGACACGTTTAACAGTCCATCGTAATTCGACCCAACCAATACGACGACCAAGCGACCAGCACGTACGTAAGGTTTCCCGGCCAGCGCCTCATTTCGAAATTCAAAAGCGAAGTCTCAGCTTCATCACCCAAATGTAGCCATCCAGTGTCATGAGGGAGGTGGATGATCGCGGTGTTGTGGCAGTTGAGACCCGCTGACGCCATTCTCCATACTGTATTCTACCGCGTGTTCAGCTCATCTTGCATTCGGCGCAAACGCCAGCGAGCCACGCCACGCCAGAGGGTGCGGCCGACCCGACCCGACGGTCGCGCGTTACACTGGATCCCACGTGGAGCGCGAGATGGGTGGTGGGCACGCCACGCACGGCCCTTCGGGAGATGGTGGCCGAATGGAACTGTCGTCCAAGTGTGGGCTGGGTTTTCCGGATCCTGTCCAGAGATGCAAACTCGTGCCTTCATGTGGTGAAAAAAACAAAACAAAAACTTCACGTGGCGCTGGGGTCTTTTTTGTCTCAATGTTTCGCTTTCAATTTACTGGGGTCTCTCATAAAAAGCACCGAGTAAACAAGTTTTTCGTTGATCCCTTTTTTTTTGCTCTGGAAGAACCGGGAGCTTCCATTCTGTTCCCCACGCCAGCGCGTGTCACACAGTTCGTGCGTTCGAACGAACAAACAGCAGGAACCCGCTCTTCCCACACAAGACGCGGGGCTTCTCTGGAAGATCTCTCTGGACGCGCGTTCCTGTATGTACTGGTTATCGATACCCAACTGTCCACGAACGCCCTTCTTCTGGAAGATCGCCGTTCTGGCTGGCACGTCGGCGTCACAAGGATGGGTTCTTTCCGTGCCATAGGCGGTGCGGGTACTTCAAAGTGATCGATGATTGGTGGCAAATTTGGAAGGTTCTCATTCTAGCCAATCCGAAGCGTTCCGCACTTGGGTCGGTTTCGCAAGAGAGGGCTTCCCCACATTTTCTGCGCGGTAAATGACGCGCTGAACGCTGCGAAAACTACGGAAGCCTGCTGTTCTCGGGAGGTCAGGGGAAATAAATTACGAATCTCCCTGGGAAAGCTTTCCAAGAACAGGCTTTTCCAAGAACAACGGTGCTTGTGTTTGTTCCCTGACCGTGGTGCGTGCCTCCGGATGCCACACTGCAGCGGCGGCGACGGCGGCTCCGGATTCCCTTTCGTCGAAGCGTCCAAGCGGCGCCCCCGAGCAGTTCATTTCCGGATTGAAGTAGCGGTCCTCCTCCGTTCCCCGTCCATAGCGGTTGGCCCCCTCTAGAGCGCCTCCTTCCGTCCGGGAACGTCCAGAAACCGGCCCCCCCACGCACCATTTTTTCCGCTCGTCCTCCGAGAGGTCGTGGCTATCTTTTCCATCAACATGGCAGCCCACCAAAGCCCTCGCTCCAGCAACCAGGAGCGGTCGTCCTCAGCGCCGGCGGCGAAACCCGCGCCCAGCGCTGCCGCCCCGGCGCCTGTTGCGAGCGCCGCGCGCAAGTCGGCGATCGTCGGTGCCGACCCCGAAGACATGGTGCTGCTGCGCGAGAAGCTCAACCAGATCGCCGTCGGCCGACGCCACAGCGGCGACAACCAGATCGACCACATGGACGACAGCGGCGACGAGGACGACTTTGGCGGCGCCGCTGGCCGCCGTCGGCGACAGGCCAGTGGAAGCGGCCACTTTCGCATGTTTTTACCGGTCGGCGAGCGCCCGTCGACACCGCCGTCGTCGCCACAGCCGCGCGACGTGCTGCGCAAGCACCTGCGCATGAAGGGCCATGCGCCACGGCGCTCGCTGAGCTGCGAGGACAACAACAGCGACACGGCCTCGGACGAGCCACTCGACGGCATGTGCGTCGATGCGATCGAGATCTCGCCGCTCCCCGAGGGCGCCGACCCCGGCCACGCGCTGCCCATGCACCCGACCGTGCGGCTTTCCGTGCCCGACCATCTGCGTGTGCGCACGTCGTCGTACAGTATGCTGAATAAGTGCCCCGAGGGCTTCCGCAAGCGGAAGTCTGTCCACATGAACGACGAAGACCTGGTCATCGATGGTCAATCGGTCGTCGCGCCGCTGAAGAAGTCGTCCAGCCAAGTGAACGTACTCAGTGCTGCGGCATCCTTTACGACGGCGACGAGCCCGGTCGCAGCAACAGCAGTAGACGCGGAGATGGAGGATGTCAGCTCGGACCCCTCAGATAGCCCGCCGCACCATGGCCCATCTTGTTCTTGAAGGCAGAATGCCTTGACCAGAAGATGACCGACCACGAGTCAAGGAGAGATACCGTGCACCGAAGAGGACGTTCGCCTCCGTGCTGCCAGTGACGTGCCCACTTGACATGTGTGCATGTCCTCTAGATGATGCCGTGGCGACGATGACAGGCACGAACTGATGCCGAGTCGCTTCTGCACATGACGCAGGCTGACGTTCCTAAATACTAGTAAGAATGGTTAGTTTAGATTGCGCTGAGTATCGTAGCATGCTGTAGTACGCAGTCCAGAAGGCGAGCAATACACTTTGCCGTATATTTGTTCTCTCAACAAGTCATGTGACAACCGACCAGCTCGCCGCTTAGGAACTGCAATCGCTTTCCGCAGATTAGTGCTGGTGTGTCTGGCTTCAGAACTGACCGAAGCTGCTGAATGGGTTGTGCTGCTGTTGTTGTTGTTGCTGCTGCTGGCCCATGCCCGGGTTCATACCGCCCATGCCCATGTTGCCCATCATCGGGCGAGGCTGCATACCGCCCATCTGCGGCATTCCGCCCATTTGGGGCATGCCACCCATGCCCATAGGCTGCATGCCGCCCATGTTCGGTTGCATACCCATTCCACCCATGGGCTGTTGCATGCCGCCCATGCCCATGCCACCCATGGGCTGCTGCATACCGCCCATACCCATACCCATACCCATCCCGCCAGCGTTCATTGGCGGTCGAGGGCCACCCATCGCGTTCATGCCGGTGTTGCCGTACGAGTTCGTCCGATTAGGCATGCCGGCAAGAGTATCCAACCCACTGAAGCTGTTTTGCGACTGTCCAGGTGGGCCAGGGCGGCTGCTATTGGATTGACCAGAAGAACTTGATGCCGAGCTGGGGCCAAGGTTGTTGAGATCGAACAGGCTGGACCCAGCACCCCATGCGTCGTTTCGAGACTGGTCAGCGGGCTTCGAGTTCGATGCCGTCCGAGACTGTTGCTGGGCGCCCATACCCGGATTCGAGCCCGTGCGTGCTTGCATTGGGTTCGCCATACCGCCGAACTGACCTCCCTGCATTGCGTTCGGCATGCCGCCCATCTGTCCACCCTGCATGGGCTGTTGCATACCGCCAAACTGACCACCGAAGGGTGCTCCTCCGCTGAAGCTTCCGGTTTGAGATTGGCCAAACGCTGGTGCAGGCGGTGCAGCCGTTGAAGACTGTCCAAAAGCGTTCATGCCGCCGAAAGCTGATTGAGGCTGGGTAGGAGGAGACGGGAACGCACCGAAACCTTGATTCGCCTGGGCAGGAGCAGCTGCCGGGCTTCCGAATGCATCGAAGGCCGACTGGGCTGGCTGCTGTGGAGCAGCACCGAAGGCATTGAAGGATTGTTGCGCTGGTGCTGCGGCCGGGACAGCAAACGGGTCGAAACCACCTCCACCTGTAACAACAGCAGCGTTTTGGTTTGCTTGCTTCCACAATGATGAAGAAGAAGTCACGAGAATCGTACCACTCGTAGCACTAGGAGCCGCAGCAGGGGCCGAACCGAAAAAGTCATCGTCAAGGAGGGAAGGGGCAGCCGATGGTCCCTTGGCTGCAGGAGCTTCGTCCTCATCCTATTATAACATGGTTTGCAAATGTAAGTACAGCGAGCAATTGTCATGATGTGCGCGAGGTGCAGTGTTCTCACATCCTTCTTCTTGCTGCCCTTCCGGCGGGAACCGGTGCGACGACGAGAGCTTGTCTTCACAGGAGAAACCTCGTCATTTTCCAGTCACGAGAAAACAAAGCAGCACAACTAAACATCACTCACATCTTCTTCCTCAGACTCCGACTCATCGCGGTTCTTCTCGCGGCGACCGCTGCGGGAACCAGTGCGGTAGTCATCCTGTTCATCTGCATACCGGCTAGAATATCCCTTGTCCCTTTCGTCGTTACGGTCCGAGTTTCCACAGTATCCGCCGCCACCACTGTAGCCACCGCCACTGTAGCCGCCACCACCGCCGCTAAAGCCAGAGCCAGCACCGCTGTAGCCACCCGAGCCGACGCCAGTGTACTTGTCGCGCAGCTTGCGAGACTTTTCTCGCTCGTCCCGGATGCGGTCGTTGTCATTCAGCAAATCCAAAATCTGCTTGGTCTTTTCTCGCACTTTAGGTTCATTCCAATGGTACGTTAGTGAGTGTTCATTCGTCTTTGGAGCCCAACGGCGCGCAAGGTCGACGTACCGCCAGCGCCCTTGTCTTGCGAGCCGTCATGGTACGAGAAGTTGGTCAGCGAACGCAACTTAAACATATGGTCGCGCGCATTTTCGACGACCCGCTCGGTGCCGTTCTTGATCAAGTGCTCCAGGAGCGTCAGCGCCTACGCGAACAGAGAAGGTATAGACCGTCAGAACCCACCTCTGCCATGCCAACGAGTATCACTGCGATATCACACCTTGAAGACCGTGCGCCACTGGCGCGCGTGCGAGTCCGTGGCCTCCCAGATCTTGGTCATGATGACATTGTAAGACTCACTAGGCATTCGCACGATGGTAAAGCGTGAGTCCATCCGGGGTCGGCTGTTGTTCCATCGTCGACAACGCGCCTCGTACTAGTCATAAGTGAGCTGCGCAATCTCGTTCAGCAGTGTGCTGGACGCGCCCCAGTTCTTGTTGGACAGCGCCTCCTCCAGCTTCTTCTCCACGTCCGTGCCCAGCTTGGCCTTGACGGCGCTCTTGCTGCGACCAGACGAGCCCACCACATCCCACGCGTCGTTAGTGTTTTGTTCTCCGCCGCGTCACTCGGCCGCTACCGTTCGGATCACGGCCGGGAGACCCACGTACGCGTCGTCCACGACGTTCTTCAGACGGTCGAGCGTCAGCTTGTCCATGGTGCTCGCCCTGTCGCTCTCTGGCCCCCGCTTCCTGTCCCGCGCTGCTTGTTGCGATCCGCTTTGGGAAGGGTTTGTTTGCCGCACGGTGGCCCCGCCCGCGAGAGGGCGACCGCTCGAGGAAACACCCCCGACAAAAAACCCAACCGACTGCCACCGGAGTGATGGTCTTCAAGCGGATCTTGGATCTGGAAATGGAAAATAGTTGAAGACGTTAGCAGCACCAAAAAGACCGCATATGGGAGGGAAACTTGATAGGAACCGATGGGATATGTTTGTTTTGTAACAGGTGGGAGAAAAGAAATGTGACTTGGCGCATTGCGATTCGCGCAAGGCACCACGACGGCAAGGCGCAAACCCCTTTGATGCGACCCCCATGTCAGGATACGTTCATTGCCCTGGATGGACTGTATAAATACTACGTCTGCTATTATGACTATGTCTCCCTTGTCTGTGTGCAGGATGCTGGATTCCACAGTGGCCTAGACCTGTGTCGCTCGGATGTAAGGCACCTCACGTTCCGGTCTCGTGCTGATCGGCAGCTCCTCGTCAGAAGTGCGTGATGACCACGTGCGGGAGGCTGTCCAAGTCGGCGTCCTTGGTCGATTGTCTGGCTGTGAGCGGCACCGCGTGGGGAGGCGGCGGTGGGCCGGCCCAGTAGTTGTCCGTGTGACGCGGCAGCACACTATTTTCTGAATCGCGTGCGCGCCGACGGTACAGTGCGGCAAGCATGTTCGCGCGATATTGCCTCCACGCATACACGCCGTACGCGATGATCGCGAGCCCGACCAGCACGACGATGCAATACACCACGATAAAGGCCCAGTGCCCACTGCTCACCATGGCACTCGCTGTTTCACGCTTCGGTCTCGTCGAAATTCTCGATTTGGCAGTGAGTTTTTATGTCGCTCCCAATCTCACAGAAGATGTTCGATAAAGTGCGACGTTGAAGTTGGATTGTGTGGATGAAGACTGTGCGAATACGAACACAGCCAAAAAAAAAAAAAAAAAAG
>JAADVT010000372.1:0-29797 GCA_023335895.1 Pythium rishiriense
ATCCCTTCAGCCGCGCTTTCACGTTGTTGATACGAAGCCGGGGAGAGCACACCTGCAGGACCGAGGCTCGCAAAAAAGTTCGCAGTCGCAGTCGGTAGAGCAGGTGTGCCGGGGGCCTGCAAGATGGACGAGCGCGGTGAGCTAAAGCCTCCGACACGAGGGGATTCCACAGCCGGGTTTGGCGAGATCAGTGCTCGCGGCACCTCACTTTCCGCGATTGATGTGATAAGGCGCAGCCCTTGGCCACCCGCCATGCGACCTCGCACACTGTCCATTGACTGTTGTCGGCTGCCGCGATTCTGGATCTCCGCGGGACTTCGAGGCTCCACTGGCCCAGTCCCTGTCGCGCTCATCGGCTGTTGGTACTCTTGTCCCTGAATCAGCAAGTTCCCATCGCCTTGCTGGCTTTGTGGAGCAGTAATGATCGGCGGTGGTGCCATACGACTACCCATCGCACTATTACCGAGACCCCCAGCTCCATGGGACTGTCGCACTTGGAGCTCGTACGTGACGAGCCCGCCTCGCGAAAGGATGAGTGAGATCCGAGAGCCTGGCGTCACGCGCACGCTTGTCCCGTGTACGCGTACACCGTTTACGATCGTCCCGTTCTTACTGAAATCTTGTAGCTCGAAGTATTCATCCATGGTTCCGTCGTTATCTCGACGCACTCGACGCAGGTGAAAGTGCCGGCCACTCACGCTGCGGTCGTTCACGATGAGATCGCACGAGTCGGCAGCGCGACCAACCCGAACTACTGGAGTCGTCAGCGGGAATGGTGTGTAGTCAACCGCTTGGGGCTGGGAAGGAACGCCGCCGTTCTCGGTTTCATTTAGCTGGGGGAGTGGGTGCAACACACCCCACGCACCGTGAGGTAAAGCACTGCGACCGGGTCTTCCTGTCTCGCTGCGGTCTGGACGTTGTGGCCCACTTGCATGGCCCCCAGGCGATTTTCCGCTGAATAAGGATGACGGCGCCGAGCCCTTTCGCGGCGACTGAATGGCATCTGGACCCCACGACAAGGCGTTCTGTTGGCCGAGCTTCCGCACGACATCTTCTCTCGTTTCTGACTCAAAGCAATCCAACGCGTCGTCCACAACCCGCTCGGTTTCGAGCAAGAGCTGGCGCTGCTTGATCCCAAGCCACCGTAAGTGGAGCCCGTCCACGAGATTAGAAAACGCAACATTAGCCTGAAGAGAAGCCATGGCACTTCCATTTTTCAAGGCGTCCTCAGCTGCAATCGTTTGCGCAATGTTGGAGAGCAGCTGTGTGTCGGCATTGATGAGCAAACTGCTAAGCTTCGGCATCTGCTTGAGCAGTGTCCCGAGTGCCATAGTAGCACGCCACTGGAGCTGCTTCGTGTACATGTGTATGCGGCGGCCGAGGATCACCTGGACCTGATTGTTATGCGGCAAATCGAGTTCGGTGTACACGTTCGAGTCGTTGCTGGTCGGGAGCACGAGAACCGAGAGTGATGAGATCACACCGTCGAGGCCGTCAAACATGTTCAACAATGCGGGCACTCGCTCAACAGCCTTGAGACTTTTGATGGCGACGCTTCCCACCGTGGCACCGCAATGTTGCAGTGGCTGCCAGACTGAGAAGCGCTCGCGATCGACAAGTTGTACGCTCGCCGAAAGCTCACCGCGGGTATCTCTCTTAATACCCGAAAGAACGCCCATCTTGCCGCGGCTCTTGTGGTCCTGGTCTTCAATTATCACAAGTGCTCCTTCTCGAGGTGTCTCAATATGGCCACCAACGACGCTCACTGCCGCGAGAATGGTAGCGAGAGTATCCAGCGAATCTTTCGCCTTCTGCCAAACCGCAAGCGCCTTCTTGTCTCGCACTCCTGACTCTGAAGATACATCAGAAGCATCTTTCTTGTCTGTACCAGTTGAAGTGGGCGCTGACGATTCGTCGATTTCGGGTGACGCTGATGTTGTGCTTTCAGGATTTCTTGTTGTACTTTCCTGCCCTGCAGCATCGTTCAGCTGTTCACTGACGACGGGCTCAATACTCGTTGTCACGTCTGGGTCTTCGGTCTCGCCAGCAATGCTGCCGTAGTACGCGCAGACGCCGTCCAGGATCTCTCCGAGCCTCTCGGTCTTCGCGAGAGCCTTCGTAATGCTTGCATTCACCGCCACCTTCCATGTCGGATACAGAGTAAGGTAGCGCAGTAGGCCCACAACTTCCGCCGACTTGGCTGCTGCAATGTGGGAACGCTCCAGCATATCATCCTTCAAGGTGCTGATGTTGTTATCCTCCGAAAGTACCAGGCCCTTCAGACACTTCGCTGACTCACAGAGCGTCGAGCAGGACCGTTCGATGCCGAGCTCGTGGGAGCACATCCGCGGGCGAAGCACGAGCGGGTGACCAACAAGCAACATCAGGACATGTAGAATGTCCGAAGACATGCCCGTCGTGGAGCCCTCCATCTTTCGGTACGCCATGTTCACAGACGACACGGAGTGCAGGGGGAACACGAGCATGGCCAAGCGGATACAGATCGTTGCCGAAGAGAGATCGGGAGAGACCATACCCGTGAGAATCTCATCAAGAACGTTGTCATTGGAGGCAAGCACCGCGCACAAGTCAGCATCCGCTGAGCCGCACGACAGCAGCACCCACAAGACTTGGTTCCGGAAAAAATGTGGGTACAACATCTGGAGCGGGATACGCTCCGACGGGTGAGACCCCTGACCGAAGGGAATCTGCGACTGAGACCGCGCCACGCACAGTGTGAGCAGACCCACACAAGCGTTCTTCAGCGTCACCGAGGCGTCCAACTGGCCCCCATACTTTTGCAGAGAAGCATTCGGGTCTTTAGCCATCTCGATCTGTAGCTCGTGCATGTTTTCAAGCAGGAATGCTGCGAGCCTGCGTGACACTGCGTCTTGCTTCTTGATGGAAGTCGATATTCTCCGGTCCCCGCCTCCGCTCAACGATTGGTAGAGCAACGCTCGCACCATAGCCCATGAGGCAGCATGAAGCTTCAAAAGTGGTATCTTGCGGCGCATGCTCGTGCGCTTCATTTGGATCGGAGTCGCTCTCTCCGCAGCATGTGGCTGTTGGCCGCGATCGATTTCTTTCATCAACGACTCGTACAGCGCCTCAGAACTGCTGTGCTCGGCGAGATCCTTAGCTTGTGCATGGTCCTCCTTGATTCTGTCGGGATCTTGAGACTGGCTAGGTCGCCCGGTCAGAATGTACGAGCTGTAGAAACCTGCCGCCACACACGTGACCTCGTCGTTCGAGAGCGAGTTGAGTGGGATTGGCAGTGGAAGGTCAGCTGATGGGAGTGTTCGTGCCCCGGCACCAAGCTGGCCCTTATTATTGCGGCCAAACACCATGACGCGGCCGTTGGCAAGCATGATCAGCGTATGGTAGCAGCCGCAAGACGACTTCCGAATCCGCGATGACAGAGGTAGTGGAACATACTGCGGCGAGTTCTTGTGATCCTTGCTCCCGATCCCGAGCTGCCCATAGTCGTTTCGACCCCACGTAATGAGCTTGCCCTTATCGGTTATCGCTACTGTGTGGTAGTATCCACAGCTGATGTCGACTATCTTCTCGTCGCTGTCGCCGATCGTCACGCGCACCAAAGTTGGTACTTTGACGTTCCTGGCGTGACCGAGGCCGAGCTGCCCGTAATCGTTCTTCCCAAAGGCGTAAAGCTCGCCGCTTGCGGTGATCACTACAGTGTGGTACAACCCACATGCAACCTTGATCACGACTTGACTAGACAACGCGTCGACAAGCTGTGGTGTGTGCTGGTGCTGTAAGTGGTCGAGCCCTAGCTGCCCACAATCATTCATGCCGAACGTAAGCAGCTCGCCGGCACTCGACACGACTGCACTGTGGTGGTAGCTGACCGCGGCGGACGCGATCACGTATTTCTCACGGAGTGACTCGACCAGACGAGGTGTGTGGCTCTTGGAAATAGTAGACCCTAGACCGAGCTGCCCGCGATCGTTGTATCCCCATGAGTACACGGCTCCATCCGACGAGACTGCCAGCATGTGCTCGCACCCGTTCGCCGCTGCGATCATTTCGATCGCGATTCCGGCCAATGCACGCACAGGTGTCGCAACCAGAACACGCTCTTCAAACGTGCCGTTGCCGCATTGCCCACTCTTGTTCAGCCCGCAAGTGTACACTGTACCATCCTTCATAAGCACGGCGAGTACCTCGTTGCCCCCTGCAATATCGCGGACACTCTTCGTTGAAAAGAAAGGAACGTGCTCCAACTTGGTGGTGGAGTTGCAATGCCCAAGGCATAGCTCGCCGTAATTATTCTGCCCGCAGGAAAAAAGCTCACAGTCATCATACCATAGCGAAGCTCTTTCTGACTTTACTCCACGGACGCTCCCATTGGCGAGGTACCCGGCGATCGAGGAGTCAGACGACGCTAGAAGACCCCCACTGGGAGTCTGCTTGGGCCGCTTGAAGGCAGCAAGTTGCGCTGTGAGTTGCTCCACCGTTGCTTTGCGTGCAACGCAAAGAGCAAAACCATCGTCGCTTTGGCCATCTGAGTCAACCCCAACGTGCGCGAAAAACGCTGAATCTAGCTGTCCACGGTTATCGTCATAGCACGCGGCACATAACTTCACCGAGTCGTCATCCTTGAGAGCATACGTCACTCCAAGCAGCGACGAAGCCCTACACTCCTCGCACATGGCCGACGTGACCGCGTTCTCCGCGTACGCAGGTCCATTCTCCTTGTCGAACGTTCCGCAAAAGCCCATGTACCCCAGATCGATGTTTGAGCCCGCGGCAGGACACAGCAGCTTGACCACAATGTATCGGCCTTGGACCGGCAATGCGAGTTGTTTAGCAACTTGCGCACAGCTACCATCTAGCACGATGTAGGCAACAGGCATGTACTCATGTCGGTTGCTTCGCATCGTAGCTGCCGGGAACGGAAGGGATGCAAATTCCTCTGGTGTCATATCGTCATATTCCTGGAGGCGCCTCAAATCAGGTGTGGAACTCGTAACGAACACGATCGCATGACGGAGCGGGCTTGAATATCCTGGACCCGGGCCACGGACGGTTAGGTAGCTCAAACAGAACGGCGTATCGATCTCATGTCGTAGAACCAAGTTGACGTTTCGACCCTTCGCGGAGCTAAATACCGACGCATCGTCCAGAAGACAGTTTCTTGCCATGTGGGAGGCGCTGAATTCACCCCCATCGCAGTTGAGCACTTGCATCATGAGCAACTTTCCAACTTGGATGTCGTTTGAAGAAGACACGTGGCAATTTTCACCGATGCTTGCCGGTCGGATTGCACTGATTGGGAGCTCAGAGCGATGCCTCGGGTGGAAGTTAATCCGGAATACTGCACCATTGCACAGCGCTGAGACCGCAGGAATCAAAGGTCGTTTTGCGCTGGATATGTCAAGTGGCCGAACCATCGGCTCCCCACTGTTGGGGTAAACCGTGACCTTGCCGTTTTGAAAGTCGAACAACACCCCGAACGTACCAAGAAGTGAGGCGTCTTCGGGCCAAGTTCCCGATACATCCACCGCATTTCGTCTCATTTCTTGATCAGTGCTGTCAACTCCGGCAAATCCGAAGGCAAGATGGCACCTCCCATCTCGGCCACTCGACAAGACTTGGACTTCAGCGAATAATGAGTCACCCTCGAAGCCTTGATTGCAGGTTATGGTGTCAAATACGTTGTCCGGCGTGCTGAAATCCCCTGCAACAACCGTTGACCCATCAGCAGAGAGCCAGAGCTGTTTGCCTTTAGTCTTCGCATCCAGACTGATCGTCTTGCCGTCGAGAGGGCTCGCAATCAGGCACCCAGACACCACAGGAGTCGAGAATCGGAATCCGCTGCTCAAAGCCCAGATTTTAGCAGGTACGGGTGCCTGAAGATTCCAGAACAACTCAGCGTCTTGAATCCCGATAGCTGGATACACACCGTGGGCAAAGGAGAAGTCATGACTCGAATCGAGTGACACCACTTTGGCGCAACGATTACCGACGTAGTATTCCAGTTTCTTCCCACTGCAGTCCAACAACACACCAATCGTGCTCCCAATTTGGCATCGAAGGGTTGAGCCATGTGTGTAGCCTTCACTGTCCGCTGCGGAGGAATCTTTGAAAACGTGGATCCCAAACTGCCGATTTTCGGGTGTAGGTTGGTTCAGATCATCCGAGTTCGATGCTAGACCAATGAAAACTGGTCTCTCATCTTGAGAGATGATACAGACCTCCCAATACCACCGCCCACGGCACAAAGAATGGTGGAACACCGCCATCCCAACCTGTTCACTGGCAAGCTTGAGCTGATGGAGGTCTGTTCCGGTGGTGATCGATCGAGCACATATGATTTTCGGGCATCGCTGGCCGCTTCCAGCCGCTAGAATAGGCATAGCATCGCCACCATGCACCTCCGAGTGCTCTTCGAAGAAATCAAGCTGCAGTGTCGTTTTCCAGCATCGCCAGCTAGATAGGTCGGTGACAAGAGGCAAGAAATTGATTGTGTTGATCTGGTCCCAATCTTCTCCTCGGTACGGGATGCTGCACGATTCGAAAATCTGGACAATTTCGTGTACTGCGTGATGGGCTTGGCTGGACAGAGCCTTCATCTCTGTACGACCACTACCACCCGATTCGATAGAGCTTCGGACGTTTTTGACGTGATCGTTCGCTATCGTCAGAAGGCTCGATAGTAATGCAAAAAATTCTTCACGAATACTCTTGGAAAGTCCTGACCCAGCAAATTCGAGACCTTCGGAGTAATGGACCTTTTCAATACTGACAGTGGCGGTGGCTCCATCGCCAAGACGGACGAGCCGCTTAAATGACGTTGATAGGGATGGGATGACACTTAGCCGACACCCCGGATTGGATTCTGTTGAGCGAAGCAATCGCGAGAAAATTTTCAAGCCCGCCAGTCGTTTTCGCCCCTTGGATTGATGCGATTTCAGCACTACAAGAACACGCTTATCCAGGTCTTCGGGAGCGGTGACGTCACCAACCAACTCACTCGGAGACTTTGCTTTGCTCGTGTACTGGAGGAATGCAAATACGTCGGCCTGGATTTTTTCATCTTCTTCCTCGATAATGTCCATCGACTTCGCCTCCATGAGCACCTTTAACTGACGAAGAGCCTCTTCATTTTGTTCGCTCGATGCCTCATTTTCGGTTGAAACCTTGGGTAGCTCTGCTCAGAGAAGCAAGTCAGCATCAAAGGACCCATCATCACGATCATGAAGCACGAACCATAATTTGTTGGAGCTGATACACCTGGCAATAACTTGAGCGAGACTGGTGGCAAAGGCCCCGAGGACGATGGCGCGGCGGAAACCATTAGAAGCAGCTCTCCTCTCCGGATAAGTGGTTCACACACAGCGGTGTAAAGGGCTACCTGACGCTCCTTCAGTGACGAGTCAGGTGAAACCACCTCGAGAGCACTTCGCTCACTCGCCAGTTTCTGTTGCTCACGCACAATCCTATCCAAGCGCACGTTATGACCAGAGCTGATTGTTTAAAAAGAAAGGAAATGGTGCACTCACCATCGGCGGAGCTGTAGAGCCGAGCGCCATGCATCGATCACGGACTCCGACGGGGCCCCGGTCCTAGTTAGCCCCCCATTAACGTACGCGGCATTGCTATGCTTCAGCAAGACTGCAAAGGCGACGCGGACAGCTTTATCGACGACCTCGATGCCGCCACTTTTTTCCAGAGCCGCTTCAACGCTGTCTTGGCGCTTCAACCGGGCAGCCATCAACTTCGGGTTTGCGCCGCCAAACCCACTTGCCGATCCGGGATCCAGTGCATGCCTCACCTTTTCGACAAGCTTCTTCCCCGCACCGACGTTTTGCACGATCTGCTGTAGCAATACATTGTTTCGATGGTTATCATCGTTATGATCAGAAGGTTGCGTACTGGTTGAATGGACCGTTGACGTGGCGTCGTTCTCAGGGTCGAGGCCTCCTCGCAGTAGAGGAGACTGCATCCAGCGTGCATCGATGCTCGCCTCCGAACTCGATGGGCTTGATCCAATCACCAAAGATGCAGCGTAATGACTACCAAGCCACACGAGCATCTTGTGCAGATCCCGGAGCCAAGTAATGCTAGGTTCTGCTGCAGATGTAGCCAGACCCACGTGGTTGGTCTTTTGAGAGAGGTGGGCTGTTGGAGGTGGCGGAGGGAGCAAAGGATTGACCCGATCGTCATCATCGACGCGGACGTGCTGAGAGAAAATCATCGCGCTCGGCGCGAAGGACACCTTCGATAGCTCGATCGTCCGTAGTGAGCCAGGGTCTTGGCTGGAATCAATAGCGACAATCAATGAGGTGAATCCGAACAGCTTCGTCAAGACGAACGGCAGGGTGACACAATAAAGATCACCACTGGTTCTGTTGTAGTCGTTGCTGTAGCCGAGACCAACCAACCTCCTCGCAGCGAAGTTTTCTGCCGCCGTGATCTTCTTCCAGATCGCACCAACAACTTCTCCATACGACACAGCTAATGAAGACGAGACACCAATTGCGGTGCCAAGTTCAGCGGATATTCGAACACGACTGGAACTTGTCATAGAACTAGAAAGCGAAGACTGAGCGACACCCTCCCTTCCCTTCTGCGATATCGAGTTTGGCGAATTGCGCCGGATCGGTTCAACGCTCAAGAGAATTGAATGGACGCACTCAAGCAAACTCTCGAGGTGTGGCCACAACGAACTGAACGTCGAAGTCAACGAGTCGCGAACACTTGGGAGGGAGCTAGCACTAAGGAGGACAAAAGGTAGGAGCTTGCCGGCAAACGCGTTCTGCACGAGACTTGGAAGACAAACAGCGTCGTGTGGCTGCATGGTTGCTCCACGTTCCAGCATTTGGCTGACGTACGTGACTAGTTTTACACTGATGGACAGGATGATGGGCCACCCGTGCTCTATCGAGTGTGAGCACCAAAACACACCAGCGCGAACCAGCACGTTTAGACATTTGAACTCGCTACTGGCATCGACGTCGCCGAGCTTCTTCAGCGCGGCACCCGTTTCTGCAGTATCTCCCGAGTCAAGAATTTCCTTCGTCTTCGTCCACAAGGTGTCGAGCAATGTTGATGCGAACTGGGCGACAACTTCAGGTGCTTCGAAAGCAGATCGACTGACGTGGTCCTTCGAGGTCTGGACTTCGCTCATAAGCTGGAACAGCATTTTTGTCGAGGTAAAACATGGCACAAGCATTGGTACTAGTAGGCGCTTCGTAGGCTCCAAGTCAGATGGGTCTCGCATGAGCTTGTTCATCACTTCGATTCTGTCGAGAAGAGACGGGAACAGAATAGAAAAGCCATGGTAGATTGTAGCTGCTGTTTCTTGCTTGACAGCACGATAGAACCACGCAGCTTCACCCGTTAGTAGATCTGGAATAGTGTGCTCTGCAATCTCGAACAGGATCTCCCGCAAGCAAAATAGCGTGCCGCCAGGAAGAATAGAGGTCGGAGACACACCGACTTCGGCGAGGTCAATGCTACTGCGTGCGAGCTACAACATGAACGCTGTTAGCACACACACACACACACACACACAATCAAGCTGCCGCTCAGTCTCGAAAACGGTGCGTACCTCGAAAAGATTTAGCTTCAACAGCCGAATCACCACAAGAGTTGGATACAAAACGTCAACCACAACATTCATATTCGCAGCAAACGTACTCGCCTCTGGCGTATCCAGCAAAGAGTGAAGCCGACTAGACAACTTGGACAGCAAGTCGTGCAATGCGGCAAACGTCTGCTCCTTGGGATCGACACACAGCGAGCGATACGAACATCGAGAAAGTTGGATCGTGTCAATGTCCTCAGCTGGAATATCGTTGCCGGCAAGGCGATCGAGATGGGAGAGTATGCAGACACCCGAATCGGCGGCAACCGGGATACATTGCTGACTTGTTCTCGCAGTTCCAGCAGTACATTTAGCGCGCAGGGTGCCCAGAATGACAGATGATTTACCCGTGGTGGCAAGATTTTTTGCTGTGTCTGCTGTAAACGTTCTCGTAGAGTCGATCGCCACGAGCTCTCGCAAAAGTGTTGTGGTTGTTGTAATGCCGTTCACTCGCGTAACTCCTCCAAAAAGTATCATTTGGGGGAATGCCTTTCCTGACTGCAACGATCCGTCGTTAGTTGAACCGGGGAGCGCGGTAGCAGAGCCCTGCGATATCATCAGAACAGCCGACGCAAGTCCATCTGCGTCATCCTCCCACGACATCTCCACCGAGCTCCACTTGGGGGAAGTTACACTATAACACCACATGTCACGGAGAAACTGACCGGACTGAGACTTCCCGCCAAAGACCCACACATTTCCGTAGTCAGCACCGATGCTGTAGTTAGATCTGGAGTCCGGAATAGCCGGTGCGAAGTCACTCCTCGGTGACACCTCAGATGAATTGGTTTCCACGTTACCATCAGTATTGATCACGATGTTGTCGTCGTAACTCAAGTGCCATACACGATCGAACGTATTGTATCTCCACAGATCTGCACGCAGCTTCTCTTCCTTGTCCTGTCCACCGAAAACGTAGACATTCTCACCAATGACAGCCGCCGAACAGCCACTTCGAGGCCCCGGATCTAGCGACAACGAGTTCGGTAACCGCGACCACGAGTAGTCCTCGAGTGATAAATACCATACATCACCCAACACCTCGTTCTCTGTGGACCGTCCGCCATAAACGAATACCATCGAGTCAAGGCGAGTTCGAATGGCTGCTGCGACGTGGTGAGCGCGAGGAGCAGGTAAAGCGTTCGTGGCACCGACGGCAGCTAGCACTAGTTCCCACACGGGAAGCGATCCATCCGCACCTTTAACAGTCGAGCATTTGTATAAATCCATGTGACGCGAAGTCGGAGTTGTGTTTTCCCCTCCAATAACAAGAATCTGGTCGTCGCCGATTGCGACAACTTGATGATTCCTGATACCAATCGGGAAGTCAGCCCATCGTTCCCACTTTCTTGAGTCTTGACAGTAACACCAAACTTGGTTGCTTGACTCAGCCTCTCCACTTAAGCCACCTCCAATCGTGAAGACTTTGTTCTTCACGAGAACTGAGGCAGAGCCTTCGAACGGAGGCGGGCAGACTTCTGGCTTTTCAATTGGGAGATATCGCATAGTCGCAGCTGAAGCCGGACAAACTATTGCCTTGAATACCCCATCGAAGTCTCCAACATTAGTCGGTGGGTACGCAAAAGGTTGGTGGCCAAGATTGACACGAATAATCTCGCCTCTCTCTAGGCTAATACCGGGCATGAGTCCCAGCCGACGGTCTAGCGGATTGCACTTGATATCCGAGAATGCAACACCCAGATTGATGCCATTTCGATAGAACGTCATTTCACCAGAGTCCAAATCGAGCAGACAGCCAATGACGTCTCCAGCCTTCCACTTTTCTCCATAAGACGAAGACCCGCTGTTCCAGCGACGCTGACGATTACCGTCGTAAGACCAAGAGTGTGTGTGGTCACCAACACCTTCACCTTGGTCTGAGCTACCTTGAAAGTAGTTGTCAATCCAACCGATTTGGATCAGACCGCTTGTAACAACCTCGACTTCGTAGAACCATTTCCCTTCGAAGAGCGTGATGCCGATTGTCGAGACCGATCCAAAGTTGCTTAGGCCTTCAATTTCCCCAGATCTATCGATATCGACTCGACCACAGATCGAGATCAGACAGCTCTGGTCGACCACAATCGCGTCACCTTCATCGTTGTCTCTCTTTCTCTCGAAAATGAGCGACGTGGTGTAGAATCCAGCAGCAACATCAATGCATCGGCGCGAATTCTTCTCCGGACGAACTTTCAATGGCACGGGAAGGAGAGAGTCTGCACTACTCCGATTTCCGAGCTGCCCCTTATTGTTTCTTCCGAAGACGAGCACCTGACCTTGCTCCGAAAGCAAGACAGTGTGGTAACAGCCACAAGTAGCTCTAGTCATTCTGGTGCTTGCAGACAGAGCGACCATGGTTGGGACGTTTTGATGGATCTTGGACCCGATTCCAAGTTGGCCATAGTCATTTCGCCCAAAGCAGTATGTATGACCGGCGGTTGTCACGACGCTGGAATGATAATAGCCGCATGCCACGAAGCAGACCATCTCACTTGGAAGCGCCACAAGCGTTGGAAGCTTTACTTGCCGACTGTGGCCCAAGCCGAGCTGGCCATAGTCGTTCTTCCCGAACGTGAACAGCTCACCGGAAGCCGTGCACACGATCGTGTGATACAGACCACATGCAGCCATTGAAACTTCATTTCCCTCAAGCGCTTTGACATGCTGAGGAACCGCCATATGCTGCGTATGGTCAAGCCCCAGTTGGCCGCAGTCGTTCATGCCGAAGGTGTACAGCTCCCCAGCATCAGTGATAACCGCACTGTGATGATAGCTGACAGCGGCAGAGCCAATCTTCTTATCCTTCAGTGATTCGATGAGTTTCGGAAGATGGATCTTCGTCGTGAGGTTTTCGTGCCCCAGTTGTCCTCGATCGTTGTAGCCCCACGAGTACGCTAGCCCCGTCTCAGTAAGCGCGATGATGTGTTCACACCCGTTGCTGGCGGCAATGTGCTTGATTTTCTGCGACCGAAGAGCTTGCACCGGGCGGAGCGACATCACGCGCTCGTCAAAGTGGCCGTGGCCACATTGCCCACTTTTGTTCAGACCGCACGTTAATACAACGCCGCTGTTCGTTAGGATCGCGAGCACCTCGTTCCCGCTGACGACTTGCCGGATGTCCTCCCAACCGCTGAGGGATACGCTGGTGAGCAGATGGCGTTCAATATCGTCCCCGATGCCTAACTCCCCGTAGGAGTTTTGGCCACAGCAATACAATTCTCCGGACGCTTCACATTTGCCATACAGTTGCTGTTCCTTGAGTCCTGCAAGCTTGGTCAAAGTCGCACCCAAGTCAACAGCGGCCGTGGGCGGCTGGTTGAAAAGCCAGCGTACAACGTGAAGGAGTGTCGCCAGTGAACCCCTCGCCAGAGCGACTTCAGCGAGCGTCTCGATGGTCATCGCACCAAGTGTAGACTCGGTTTCGCGATCTTTTTCCGGGACTGGGTGCGCAAGGGAGCTCAAACAATCACTGAGCGCGTTGAAAGCCGCCGAGGCCGACGGCGCCAAGTACATGCTGTCTGCGTACGTCGTGGGCTTGAGGGCACGCAAATTGTCCTTGATCATTTGCAGCGCTTCGCGGTACTGCACAGGGTTCTCTGTTCTTGTTGCCTTGAGCAAGAGGACGACGATGTCCCACCCCATGGCCAGGCAGTTTTGCGTCGGCAGGGGCAACGGCGGCGGCGTGACCTTCCGCTGGGACGTCGCTTGCACCCGCGTCGCATGGAGCCGCTGTTCGTATCGCAGCCTCTCCTTCTTGGTCATCTGGTACAGATTCTGGAGTGTCTTGATGTATGCGGCAACGCGCGCGTCAAAGACACCGTCGTTATTGTCCGTATCCGGGGTGGCACTTTTCCCCGAATCTACCGGGAGGGCCGCAAGACTCGAGATGTACTGGAACAGCTCATCGGCCGAGTCCACGGAACTTAGTATCTCGTGCAGCTGCTGGTCGGCAGTGGACGGCGGCGCCGAGCTGGTCGCGGCCCCTGCGTCAGGATCTACGCCCACCACCACACGCGTCAGTAGTTCGTCCACCCCGTAACCTCCTGTACGATCGCCCCCCTCACCATACCTTTTGGCAACGAGCGGAGAGCCGCTCCAAACTCGAGGATCTTACTGAGCGCGTCCTTGACGTCGTCGATCGTGGTGGGTCCCGACGCACCCCCGTCGCTAACCTTGACGACGTCGCACAGCGGGACGTAGTACGGCGGGATGGGCGCGACGCGTCCGCGCGAGGCGCCGGCCGACGCCACCCCGCCGCCGGACGCCGGGAGCGTCGACACGGGCTGGCCCATGTCTCCGTCCGCTTAGCGTTCTGTCGTGGAGTTTGGCACCACACGGGGGCGTTGGATTTCGCTTGTGGCGCCTGCTGAGGGCTCGCCGCCCCCAGCCCTCCACGGAGACGACGCTTCGCGTGGCGTCGCGGCGCCGACGCAGAGGCCCGCCGGGTTGAAGTCCCTGACCGCGACGACGGTTCGCGGGTCTTGACCCCCCACGGCCCATATCTTGGTTACCGGTACATATCCAAAGGTTACGTCGCTGGGGCTCTCTCAGACCCGCGGCCTCTCAGGATCGGATCCAGCGAAAAAAGAGTCAATCCTCCATCCCACCAGCCTTCCCGCCAAAAAGGAAACGTTTTGGAATCCTCCAAATACCGTATCGTGAAACTCGGTTCCGTGAGGTGCAACGCAAAATCACGTTATTTTGCAAGCAAGGCGAGGTTTTTCTCGGGAGTGGATCGATTTCCCTTCCAATTGATTCAAATCATTGAATGAATCGATCTTTGATTGGCTAAAACATGGCAAATTGGATTTCTTTGTCAGATGGCTTCATGTTGCCCTTTTCCACTTTCGCGTGGCAATAAATGAGAACGCTCACCACCATGGGGGACCGCAGTTTTTCTGTGTCGGCCGACCGCATCGCTCGTGTGTAACAGCATTGGTGGAGGCGGAGAAAGTGCGCACCCCGAGGTCCTCCCACCGGCGCCCGCGCTGTACGAACTCGCCCCCGGAAGGCGCCCCAAGCACCATCGCGCCGAGGAGCAAGACACTCAGCTGCCGTCCGTCCATCACGCCCGTACGAGGGTTCGGACTGCGTGAGATTCCCGGTGAGGCGGCGGTAGAGAGAGGAGCGAGCCATCGCGCCGTGGAGCGGCGTGACATCGAGTGGTCAGAAGAAAGAGGCGTCTGTGGCCGTGCGTAGAAGCCGCTCTTCCCACTCGCGTGCTAATCCCCCCCTCACCGCGACACAAGACAGGCCACGATGGACGCAGCTGCGCCGGACGCGGCCCGCGAGGCGGCCACTTTTGCCATGTTGAGCGGCGCGTGCATGCCACTAGAGAACGATAGCCCCATTGGCATCGCCACCACCAAGAAGAGTAAGAAGAGCAAGAAGAAGCTTGTGCGATTCCCGCGCGAGGACTGTGAGTTCTACATCAATATCTGGAACCCGCCACTGGCATCGACTGCCGCGCCCGACGTCGCGTCCGTGAAGAACACACGGTTTATCGACATTGTTCAAGTCGCCCACGCGCTCAACCGCATCGACTACAAGAGCGACTACGAAGGCGCTTCGATGGCACACGGCGCAAACATTTGGACTGTGACCGAGTCCGAGACGGCCTACGACGCAGTGATGCCCTCCGCGAGCGCCGAGGACCCGACCACACAGTCTGGAACAGATCTCGATATATCTTCTGTGCGACGCATCCTTAGTGAAGGCTCCAACCAGTCGCGTGAACCACCTTCAGAGCTCAAGACGCTGCAGCGCCTCCTCTCCCAGCAAGGTGGGCCGGATGTACGATCGCTTCCTGTCGCTCCGCCGTCAAAGTTCGACAACGGGCGGTTCATATTCTCCACGGTTCTCTCGCAACTCGAGCTTCGTGACCGTTGGAGCTCCAAGTTCCTGCTGGGGCTTCACGAGCCTGTGCGCCACGCACTGTACGTGATCGACCGCTTCCTTGAGCGCGCCCAGGCCAAAGATCCGTCGCCCAGTGATTGGAATACGGCGGTTTTCTTCTCATGGTTTGCGGACTACTTTTGTGAGTACATTGAAGCACAGCAGCGTATCAAAGCCAATGTGTTGCGACCGCTCGTCTCGATCAAGTATGCTGCAAAGCGAGAGATCGCTGAGTGCTACGAGGAAATCGTTTTCATGATGAATGCTATCATGATGCAAGAAGAAATGTTTCCGATGACCGCTGCGTCTGCCGTCGAGTCCTGGCAACGCCGACTGGTGACACTTCAAGAGGATATCAGGAAGTTAAACGTTGTGCTTTACCACGTGCTGAACCTCGAAGAACGAGCGCTCCAACCAGCACTCATCGCGACTTTCAACGAGGAAACGTTCTACAAGTTTGTCATGCCCCGTGTGTATAGCTCTGCTCGCCCAAAACGACTCGTCATTCCTTGGATTATCGAACGCAGCAAGGTATGGGGAAGCCCGGATGATGTGTCCATGTTCAAGAAGCAACTTTCCTTCCCGTCGCGTTTCCTGTACGATCGCGTGTGGTACCCACATTTTGCCCGTCATGTCGTTGCGGCAATGAAAGAATTGGATACCTCGCTTGTCGAGATGCCGTCTGATACCAACGGAGAGTCGTGGTTTGGATGTTCTATCCAGTAGACTTAACCGTGAGATAGTCAGGAAGTCTGATGAAGCAGAGTCGACCGCCACGAAGACAAGTGTGTGATATTTAAAACGAGCAATATTAGCTCCTATTTTGCTTCCATTCTAATGCGTTTCCTATGCTCCTGTCGAGCAGTCCACCCACAGTGAGGACAGTAAGCCTCGTCCAGAAACTCCAGCGTTCGCTTCTGCTCCAGAAACCTCTGTTCGAGTGTTTTCAGCGTGGCTGTATTCGCCAGTACCCGATCGCAATATCTCAGCTTAATGTTCTGCTGCTTCAGCTCGCTGCATCGTTGAATTTCATCTAGCAACTGGCGGATCGCTTCTTGATTGTTATTTTTCTGATCGACCAATCCTTGTGCAATCCGAAACACGCGTCGGCAATCACCACATACACCATGGTGTTGCAAGGCCGCATTGAGTTCTCGGACTTGATCAGTCGACTCAGTTGACACTGGGATCAATTGTTGAACTTGAGCTGCGTCATACTCGATAGTCTCGAAGCGCAATCCACTGTGGCGGCCGCTAGCACTTTTTATCACTCGTCCTCCTTGTGTCCCTATTGTTGCGTGCGATGTAGCCTTGCTTGAGAGAGCGAGCAGTTGGATACGTCGCCGGAGGAAGTCAATACCCAACACGACTCCAACTCTCGGTCCAAACGCTTGATTATCTGGCATTTGGACTTGTGTTCCAATCTGCAGCTGCCATCGGTAATTGGATAAAGAGGTGTAGCCGTCGTAAATATCTGAGCCATATCCACTATCAACTGCTTGCACTGACCTGTAGGTCACCTTGCTCCAGAAGGAGCCACGAGGGATCACGCTCGCGCCCGCAACATTTGCACCGCTCCGACTCAGAGTCATCGACATTATCGTCTACGTGGTTCTCCTTTCCACACACTCGACAACACCACATCAGGTCTTCATCCTTGGACTCGTCGCTGGGTCGCGGGTGTGACCCGATCGCCCCAGAGAAAAGGAGCTGCATGGCACGGCGTGCAGTGCAAGGATATCTTGCTTCAATGCGACCTTTTACTGGACTTGAGCCAAAAATAGTGACACCTCGAGTCACAAATGTGGATGAAGATGCCATCGTGGGTCTTCGTGGGCCTTCAGTGTATTCACGCAGACAAGAAGGTCCCTCTCCTATCTTGCCACAAGGGTGCAGTCATAGCACGGGGATCATGGTTCAGGGCGAGCAGCAGAGTCTTCATGAACGCTCATGCCGCGTCTGCCCCTTGGAAGAGGTGAGACGAATGGGTGTGTGCGACATGGTGCATGACATTCAAATCCAATAACTTACAAAAACGAATAAAATATTCAACCAGTGTGATCGGATAAAGAAAATGCGTGTCAAGAAGATCCCAATAAATGATATACCGAAGAAAACGATACCTAGGCGGGGTGGGTTGGTGGACTGGTGAGCTTCCAAAACGCCATTCACCCCGCCACAAGGCGTCAAAAAGAGAGGGGACCAGAGCGATGAGCGACGCCGAGCCCAAGGGGACGCCCCGGAAACCGGCGGACACGAAGAAGCGCACGCCCGCGGATGCGAAGGCAGGGCCAGGGGAGAACCCGCAGCGTGAATGGATTGATACGCTGCTCATGGCGGCCGTTATGACGCGCAGCAAGAAGAAGAATAGCGAGGGAGAGGCAGCCGCCGCGGCCGCCAGCGCCGAGGCCAAGGGAGCCGAGGACCCGCCCACCGCGACCGCAAAAGATGCGGTAGAGCCAGCGAGTGATGCCGCCAAGGAAAAAGAGACCCAAGCAAAGCAGTCGGAGGCGAAGAAAAATGAGGAGACCGTCGAGGCTCCAACGAAGGCTGACGCTGTCCAGGAAGCGTCCGAAAGCCACCTCGAGGACGTCGACAAGCGGTACAGGAGACGCCGTTGCGAAGTTCCCGGATGCACCAAGTTTGCTCGGTTTAACAATGCTTGTTCAGGCCACGGGGGCCGTCGACTGTGCTCTCAGCCCGGGTGCAAGCGGGTTGCTCAGTTCGGCCACAAGTGCAGTGCCCATGGAGGTGTCAAGTACTGCAGCGTCGAAGGCTGCAAGCGCGCAGTCCAGTCCCGCGGGTTTTGCAAGACCCACGGTGGGGGCGTGCGTTGCAAGCACCCTGGGTGTGAGAAGGGGGCGATCTCGAAGGGCCACTGCCGTGCGCACGGTGGCGGTTCCCGATGTGCTGAGGAAGGTTGCCAGAAGTGGGCGCAGCGCCACGGCTTTTGTGTGCGCCACTCCAAGGCAGCAGCAGGCACCACTGAAGACGCCCCAACCTCGACATCGGCCGAGGTGTAAGAGGTAGTGTGGATAGCGCGGGACACCAAGGAATCTGAATACATCCATATTCGACACATATTGGCCTTCGTCGCTCCAACTGTGACATGTGCAATCAATCTTTATCCGATTAAGTACGATTCTCGCCGTCACAGATCGCTCACAGGTCGCACATACAGTGTGGGGGAAACGATTGGCCCAAATGTGAATTGTTGAGCTGAATCACGACACCAACGATGCCACGGGTCGCGGGCTATTTTTCGTGCTGTCTTCCCGGAAATCTGCAAAGGATAACGTGGTTATTTGGTGTTGTTGGTATCAATACGTTTCTCCACGCAGACTCAGAGAGGAAGGAGACTGGAGTCCAACGAGAAGAAAGGGTTCATTCTTCTCTCAATTTTGCCATGCGCTTAGGGATTGCCACCTCGAACGCTCGTGCCCAATCGTGGTGGTTGGCGAATTCATTCAAAGCGATCAGTACCGAATCGATGTTGAGCACTGGATTGCGGACTGTCATGTGCTCTTGAAGAGGAAGCCGCATCGTACGGAATTTTGCAATGGATGCCTTGCTAATCGACTGGCCCTTCCGAACGGAACGGTCTACAATACCCCCCACAACATACACAAAGTCCGGACTGAGTTCCGCGAGAACATCTTCTGCATCTGGAGACAGATAGACGATTTCATCTGATTGATAAACCCGCTCAATAGGCATTTCATGAATGTGTATCTGTCCGGAGTATCAGCTACATGTTAGCGTCTAGTTGAGAGTGACAAATTCGTACCAGCTAGCACAATTACCTTCCACTGCGGAATACCGTGTCGAGTTCCAATTGCTGCAATTCCATCGCGGTACGATGCAACGCGTAAAGAGATGAGCCGATCAAGTGGGCATTTCTTCATGTACCCATACACGCATCCGAGCTGCTTGAATATGCTGTTACACTCCTAAAAACGAGTGGACCATTTAAATGTCTGATTTGTGGGAGAAAGGGACAAGCACTCGTACCCTCTCTGTTTGGCTCTCCGCAAAAGCCAAGTCCACGACGACGCGGAGGCTGTTCGTCATCCCATCCTCCACCTTTTGCTACACACCAACGACACGAACACAACACCTCATGAGCGAGGCATCCCAAGACAAAGACATTCCACGATTACGTACGTATTGCTCGACCCGTTGCATTTTGATCCGCTCCATCCGCTCACGTTTTTGTTCCTGAGTCATGTCGTGCTCTTGTTGCGCTCTCTCGACAGTCCTCTCCTTCTTTTTTCGCTGGAGCTGCAAGTCTTTTTGATGTCGACGCAACTCTCGCTGCATTTCACGTCGCTGGGCCTTGGACTGACGCGCACGATGGCTATCACTTAATGCATTCGCTGTATTGCGCCATGCGAACAGGCATATCACAGCAGCGGCGGCGCATGCGGCGACAGTGGACCGAGCGCCAATCCTCCATTCAACCATTTTCCCGCGAGTGGTGAGTCGCCGGCACGATCTGTCTGATCCGGCGCTGCAATACTCAGGTATTGAGTCTGAGTCAGGCGGAGCCGGTCCCTGTATGACGTTCCGTGAAGCATGACGAAAAAAAATGACAGGGATTGGCGGAGACGTGCCTCTGCTTCTTGATGGTTTCGCGAGCGAATGCATCGCCTCCGAGGGCGTTATGGCGCAGCTCGACTCCGTCCATCTCACAGCGCTACAGCCATTTCAAGCTCACCGTCTGACTGGTGAGTACGCGCCGTCAAATCTGGAGTACATTCAGCACTAAACGCATTTGTAGTTGTGGACTTGGCGTGCAAGGAGCATAGCGCTAGCTTTTACTCAGGCGATCACCACGAGAGGCAGAATGTTGAAGTCAAATTCGGTGATTTCTTGGACTACTTCAGTGCATCGATTCGCGGGGAGTCTCACTGGCTCGGCGAAGTGGCCGAGCTCCAGTTCTACTTGTGTCAATGTCCGATTGGCGTATTCGTGCCCGACGAGACCTGCACCGTACCTGTCCTGCCAGAGGTCATGGAGCTCTTCAAGGTGTAAGTATCGACTGCCTGGTGCAACGATTAGCTCCTACTACTCGCTCGCGAGTTGCTAACTTCATTGTAATCTATGTTATTTGTCAGCCCACGAGCGTTGTCAGCTGTAAACGTCAGCCAAGTCAATCTCTGGATGGCGGTGAAGTCAAGTAGGACTGGGATCCACTACGACTCATATCGAAATGTACTCGTTGTGCTCCAAGGCCAGAAAAAGGTAACGCTTTACCCTCCTTCGCAAGCGCGAAACCTCTACCCCCACCCAATCTACTCGAGATCGACAAACCACAGCTCGGTCAATTTTGTGGATCCCGATCTATCTGTGCATCCTGATTTCGGCAATGCGGAGTCAATCGTCATGAATGTGCAGGCGGGCAGTAGGTGTGATGGGTTTGATGAGGGATACACTCAATGTTCTGATGTGGTTTCACTCGCTCAGGCGCGCTATATATCCCCGAAGGTTGGTGGCATCAAGTCGATTCAGCACCGCATACGGTCGCCATCAATTACTGGTTCGAAGGTCTTCGTAACCTGCTAGTGCGCAATGCGGACATGCGTGTGTACTATGCGAGGGTGATCATGGAGGATATTGTTCGAACGGAGACAGCGCGTGCGCTGCAACAACTCCACAGGGCGATGCCCGCTTCAAGCTCAAGCTCAAAATCATTTTCTGCGACCACACTCGTGTCTACAGTGAACTCAAGGGAGGCTCGTGAAAATGTACTCATGTCGATGCCCCCAGAAGATCTCAAGCGCGTGCAAATCGAATTGGCGACGCAATTCCCGTCGGTGTGGAGGGATCTATTGACAGGCTCAAGCGTTGACTTCGCCGCCTTCTTGACCGACTCGTGGGACCGCGAAGAGGGTGAACCAGAGTGGGTAAATACGCTGTTTGCAGCTCTGGGTGAGGACGCGGACGAGACAAAACATCACTTGCTGACCAAGCAAGAGCAGTTCAAGCAGAAGATTTGCACCCAAGTCGTCGCAGCAACGTTTGGGAACTGAGATTAGATGGCTTCATGATGAGAAGGCAGGGATGTTACACGAAGGTCGTCTTTATACGCACCAATCAACGCTCGCCAAGCACTGGCCATCTGTCAACGAAGACCTGCTCAAAATAGAGGAAAACGAAATGCTTTATGTGAATTCATTTACAAAACAAATTGTAGGATATGTAATCGGGAGTAATATTTATGAATGAATCTGTTTAAACCATTGTATGCGATTAGACAGGATAATGTTGAACTTGCACCTGGTGGTGACGAGGGTTGCGTCCCCAAGTTGTCGCGTGTTTGTGGGTGGCGTCATCCTCGCCTTCGTCCACAGTCGAAGCGTGCCAGCACTTTGGTGCCAGTCCTCAAAAACAGAACGACGCACCACCGCATTCCAGAACGCAGCTCCAGCCCACCAGCGAAAAATGACGACCCGCAGCAGCACCGACGCCGGCATAAGCGAGGATGTGCGCAAGATGAAGATCCAGAAAGTCTGGAACGTCGTGCCGTCCGAGTTCTCGATGCTCACGGCGAACCCTATCCGCAAAATCGTCGACAACATCAAGAAGCCGGACAACTCGGACAAGGCGCTCATCCCGCTGTCGCTTGGTGCGCTAAAAACCAACGTTAATGTGCGGGGGGGGGTTCTCGTACTAACGATTGATATGATCTTTTCTCAAATGTGGCACCTTAGGTGATCCGACCGTCTTTGGCAACTTCAAGTGCCCGGACGTCCTCGTCGAGTCGATTGTGCGCAATGTTCGGTACGAAGCTGAGCCATTCAAGACTGCCTAGGTGGACATCGTTTCTCTCATACCATGTATATTGCAGCTCTATGAAGCACAATGGCTACATCCACTCGGCTGGTACTGAAGCGGCCCGCGAAGCCATCGCGCAGGCGTTTGGGACTCCCGAAGCTCCTCTCACGAAGGATGTACGGCCTCGTAGTGTGAATATTGCCTTTCGTCCATGCGATAGTCTAATCTTCGGTCTTTGGCGCAGGACATCGTCATCGCAAGTGGTTGTTCGGGTGCGATTGACATCGCCCTCACTGGTCTTCTGAACCCTGGCGACAACATCCTGTTGCCCAAGCCAGCGTTCCCGCTTTACCAGGTGATCTGCGATGCACACAAGATCCAGTGTAAGTTCTACGACTTGATCCCGGAGAAGAACTGGCAAGTCGATCTTGCTCAGCTCGAGACTCTCATCGATGAAAACACCAAGGCGATTCTCGTGAACAACCCGTCGAACCCGTGTGGCAGCGTCTACTCGAAAGAGCATCTGCAACAGATCCTCGCCGTCGCTGACCACCACAAATTGCCTGTTATCGCTGATGAGATCTACGGTGACATGGTATTCGGTGAAAACATGTTCTTCCCGATGGCGACGCTCACCAAGACTGTCCCGGTGATTTCGGTTGGCGGTCTCGCCAAGAAGTTCCTCATCCCCGGCTGGCGTGTTGGTTGGCTCATGGTTCACGACCGCAACGACGTCTTGAAGGATGTCCGAACTGCGTACTTCAAGCTCTCGCAGCTGATTTTGGGGGCTAGCTCTCTTGTCATGGTATGTCCAGAGGTTTTTTCCCTGTCATGTTCTGCGGATATCATTACTGACGGTTGTGTATTCGACTTGTAGAGCGCGATCCCTGACCTGCTTACACCGACACCGGGTAGCGCTGAAGAAGCTTCTCTCGAGGAGTTCAAGCTCAACTACTATGACACGCTAGAGCGCAACTCGAAGTTCACCACCGACGCCCTGAGCAAGATCCGTGGTCTGAAGGTCGTTGTACCTCAGGGCGCTATGTACGTCATGGTCGAAGTCGACACGACGGTACTGACTGGCATCAAGGACGACTTCGACTTCACTCAGAAGCTCCTTGACGAAGAATCCGTCTTTGTGCTCCCAGGACAGGTGAGCTTGAGAGTTCCTTCCACGCCTTGGTCCGACTCCCTAACCGTTTCTTTTTCCCCAGTGTTTCGGCATGGTGAACTACTTCCGCATCGTGTTCTCCGCCCCGCACGAAGTACTCGAAGACGCATACACGCGCATTGCCGCATTCTGCAAGCGCCACAGCCAGTGAACCGTCGCGGTGATCGCTGACTTGCCTTTGTTTGTGAGTTGAAAATACCACATTTTGCTTTCTCATTGTAAAATTTTGGCTGTTCGCCACTTTCTCACCTGATTTATTCGGTATGTTTTCGTCCAATCCAAGCGCAGTATGAACCCACCCGAAACCCCTATTGGATCCACAAAGATGGCTTGAGCTTTTTTGTTGTTGTTTTTCTCACAAAGCGAAAGCGTCAACGGCCTTCCTTTCCAGTGGCGACAATTCTGTGTTGCTTCTTGACGCGAGCCCTCCGCTTGACGCACTCCTCACCACTCCCCAAGCCCACATCTAGCGATGCGTCTGCTCTCGACCGTGACGGCGTTCGCTGCGCTGTGCTGCGCGGCGTGGGTCGCGCCGAGCGCCGCCGAGTCCAACGGCGTGATCATCGTGCGCGGCAACAAGCTCTACAACGAGAAGACGGGCGAGCGCTTCATGATCAAAGGCGTGCGTGACTCCGTCTCGACACGGTTGGACGAATGCATACGTGGTGTTGAAATGTGGTTCCATGTAGATGACGTACGAGTATGCAGTGAGCGACAAGTACTACACGCAGTATTCCAAAGCGGCGATCGCCGACAACCTCAAGGACCTCAAGTTCAACGCGCTTCGCGTGTACAATATCAACCCAGACGAGTCGTACAAACTGTTCATGAATGACATGGAAGCGCTGGGCGTGTACGTGCTCATCGCAGCCTCACCGGACAGTTCGGACTACTTTGGCAAATACAAGTACGCGACGATGCGCAAGGATCTCCCACCTGAGGCAAAAAATGGTGAGACGTGCTACCCCGCGTTACTGCTGGAGTACGGCAAAAAGGTGAGCGATCTCTGATCTCTGCTACTGCCTTGGTACTCTTCGGACTTGCTAAATTATTGGCTGCCTGTGGTATTAGATTGCGCTCAACTTCGCGCAGTATGATAATACGTTGGGTATGATTCTCGCCAACGAAATCATGCAAGGGAGTTTACTGGCAGGCGCTTGCGTGAAGCAGTATGCTGCCGACTTGAAGAACTGGATGCGAACAAACAGCAAGATGATGCGGATGATTCCTCTCGCATATGCGGCAGCCGACAGCTCGTACGACAACCCGACGCTTACAAGCACAGTTCTTCAAGCTGAGGAATACCACACGGTGAAACTACAGGGTCTGCTGTGCGGCGACACGATGAAGAATGGCATGATGCAGAAGAGTATTGACATCTATCTCATCAATGAGTACCGTTGGTGCGACGACGTGACCTATGACGCTACGTATGCCAAGTTTCTCGAGATGGTCAGCGGTCTCCCCATCGCAATCGCGTTTGGTGAGTACGGGTGCCACAACACGCCCTTTTCGACTCCACGAAAGTGGCCCATGGTCCCGTACCTGTACCAGTCACCGACGGACACGAAAGGATTCACCAACGTCTTCTCCGGCGGTCTCGCATACTCCTACGGTGAAGCCAAACTCGATACCAACTCCGGCTTCCCAATGTTCACAGGTGAATAATTTTGTTGGAGCCGATTTATCACTGCCAAGCAGTGGGTACTGACGTGACACTTTTTGGCAGGTGGTTCCCTTGACCCGCTCTCAACTCCGAGTAGCAAGCCGACTGGAGACTACTCCAACCTGAAAAGTCAGTTTGCGAAGTACTCACCGTACAGTGACCCAGCAAAATGGTCGGATGATGACAAGTGCTCTTGGGCTCCGACTGTCTCCGAATCGATTAGCTCGACCAACGAACGCGCTACTAAGAGCGGCTGGCTGATCAGTGATTGCACCTCGAGCGTCCTCAAGATCGCCAGCACGGACACTTGGGTTGCGAAGACTCGCCAAGGAGCAGCGTGTGATGACGATGGAAACGTCTGTGAGGTCAAAGTGTCGTCTGCGTTGAGCACAACTCAGCAGAGCATTTGCGGTGGTAACCTTCCTAATTCTACCTCCACAATTAGTGGCGGCGGCAGCTGCAACTCCTCCAGCGATTGTGGCACGAATGGTCAATGCCTCAAGGTGAACGGCACGAACGAATGCTCGTGTCTCGCGTGCTGGACTGGATCGGACTGCAGCGTGAAGGACACCGTTGAGTGCACGAAGCTGAGCAGCAGCAAGGCTGCCCCAAAGATCGTCTTTGCGTTGGTTGGGGTCTTTCTCGGCGTGATGCTCGTGGCGTTCATTGCACTTGCCATCATCGCAGCGAAGAAGAAGAAAGGTGAGTCTTATGCGCGCCCGTCACGTTTGTTGTTGTGAATGCCGAACTGATTGCTGGTCGTTTGTGATCGTGCTTTCGCAGCCACGGATCGCCTTGCCAACCAAGTCAAGCTACGTGGGCCAGGGGCTGGCTCGACGCAAGAGGCATCCTTGTAGAAACTCCATGGGTGTGATATCCTCCTACCCACACATGCAGCACCACGACTGGGTTGTCCACAATTGAATTTTACTGCATAACATATCCGAACGAAGAGTGCACGACAGCCATTCAGACTCTGTCCGTTGCACGGGTAGCTTAGAGCATTCCGTTTTTGCCTTGCGTTTCGCCCCTTGAAGTATAATTACCAGTGCCTTGACGAGCGGCCAATCTCCATTTCCGCACGATCTCAGGAATCATCCGCCACCCAGCTTCGCATTCCCACCGTTTCCCCTAACCTCCTCTTTGATGTTGATTATCATCCAATCATCGATCAATGTATGCCGACACTCTGAAGTTTCCGGGCGTTTTTCGATCATGTGGGATCTCCAAGCCCAGAAAGCCAGGCACACACACAGCAGTCCAAGTGACGCCAGCGGGTCGGCTTGTCTGTGTCAGTTTGCCTGTCGCGCCGCCCAGCCAACGCGGCCAAAGAACGCCTGGCCGACACGAGTATTGGGTCGGTGACACCGCGGACACGTGAACTATAAAGCACCAGAGATGGCGCGCCTCGTCAAGTCGCTGGCGGCGCTGTGCTGCGCGGCGGCCGCGTGGGCGCCGCTGCACGCCGAGGCCGCGGCCGCGAACGGCGTGGTGGTCGTGCGCGGGAACAAGATGTACAACGAGCAGACCGGCGAGCGCTTCATGATCAAGGGCGTACGTGCGATCGTCACGAGGGCGGCGAGTTCTTTGTGTGCTGACCGTGGGCGTTGTGATGGCTCTAGATGACGTACGAGTACGCGGTGAGCGACACGTACTACACCAAGTACTCCAAGGCGGTGATCGCACAAAACCTCAAAGACCTCAAGTTCAACACCCTGCGCGTGTACAACATTAACCCGGACGAGTCGTACGCGCTGTTCATGGCGGACATGGCCGCACTCGGGGTGTACGTCATGGTCGCGGCGTCGCCCGACAACTCGGAGTACTTTGGCAAGTACAGATACGCTCCGATCCGTAAAGATCTCCCGCCCGAGTCGACCTCTGGGGACACTTGTTACCCTGCACTTCTCTTGGAGTATGGCAAGAAGGTGCGTGGCCGCGTCGGTTCTCGCAAAGAAAAACAAAACAAAAAAAACGCGATCGGTTGAGACTCACCGTTCCTTTGCTCCCCCTTCAGATCGCCAAAAACTTCGCCCAGTACGACAACACGCTCGCCATGATCATTGCCAACGAAATCATGCAGACCGATCTCACAGCGGCAGCTTGTGTCAAGCAATACGCAGCTGATCTCAAGAACTGGATGCGCACGAACGGCAAACTCATTCGCGTCATTCCGCTCGCATACGCGGCTGCTGATAGCGCGTACAACAACCCGGAGCTCACGTCAACGGTTTTGCAGCCTGAAGACTACCACGCTGTAAAGATCCAGGGTCTACTTTGCGGTGACACATTCAAGGACGGCATGATGTTGAAGAGTATTGATATTTATCTCATCAACGAGTATCGTTGGTGTGACAAGGCTACCTACGAAGGGACCTACGCGAAATTCCTCGAAATCGTTCAGGGTCTCCCGATCGTGGTGGGACTTGGAGAATACGGTTGCCGTGGCACGAAGGGCACCATCCGGACATGGCCCATGATTCCTTACTTGTACCAGGCACCGAGCAAGACGGAGGGTTTCTCGAATGTGTTCTCGGGCGGTCTCGCATACTCGTACGGTCAGGCCAAGCTATCCGCTGACTCCGAGTATCCGATGTTCACTGGTACGTTCGATTTCCTGTGACCGTATCTGGGAGCACTGTTCTCATCCTTGTGCTGTGCTAGGTGGCTCGCTTGATCCATTGTCGACGCCCTCGCAAACGAAGACTGTTGACTATGACAACCTCAAGTCGCAATTCGCGAAGTACTTGCCGTACAGTGACCCAGCAGCCTGGACTTCGGATACCAAGTGTACCTGGTCCCCAACGATCACTGAGACTATCAGCGCCACCAACACGCGAGCAACGAAGAGCGGATGGATCGTCGATTCCTGTACATCCAGTGTGCTCAAGATTGCAAGCACGGACACGTGGGTTGCCAAGACGCGTCAGGGTGCTGCGTGTAGCAGCAACGGCGCCGCGTGTGAGGTCTCATTTTCGTCAGCAGTTGGCACAACCCAGGAGAGCATTTGTGGCGGCGTGTACAAGGTCGAGTCTGGAGGTGGCAAGTGCCAGACGTCGTCCGACTGTGGAGAAAACGGTCAGTGTCTCGCTGTGGACGGAGTCAACCAGTGCAGCTGTCTTGCGTGCTGGTCGGGAGCCGACTGCAGCGTGAGAGACACTGCATCTTGCAGCAAGCTCACAAGCAGCAAGACCGCCCCAAAGATCATTTTTGCGGGGGTGGGTTCGTTCCTGGTCGTGTCACTGTTTGTCTTCATCGCGATTGGGTTTGCTGCGCAAAAAAAGAAGCGAAGTAGGTTTCGCTGCTCGCATTGTGGCGATGGAGGGTTCGTTGCGGCTGTGCTGACATGTGCTTTTTGCTTTCCTTTCCGTAGCCATGCAGCGTCACATCGATCAAGTAAAGCTCCGTGCTCCCGTGGAAGGCTCGGGCCACGCGCAAGCGCCCATGTAGTTTTCCTTCTCGGATCCGATGAGCGGTCGGTTAACCTTCAGTACAGTACCTGCTTTCATAAGTGAACCTTGGCCGTGTGAACCACCCACTTGGAGCTCATGCGCAAAACCAGTACGTGTTGCGTGACTTTGTGACGGGGCTGAAACAGTTGCAGTCCAGTCGCGTGAACTGTCAAGCCATTTTCGACGGTCTCACTTGAACACAAGCACCTCGAACACCATGCCGCCGAAGAAGAAGGAGGTGAGTGTCAAACCACGAGACTGGCCAGCCGTGCGCATCTCTCTGGCCACGCACACTGACAGCGCGATGGCGCGTGGGTGATATAATAGGAAGCGCCACCCAAGGTGTACCTTGGTCGCCCGGGCAACAATGTCAAGATCGGTATCGTCGGCCTGCCGAACGTCGGCAAGAGTACTTTTTTCAACTGCCTATCGAAGCTGAACATCCCGGCGGAGAACTTCCCGTTCTGTACGATTGAGCCGAACGAGGCTGTCGTGCCGATGCCGGACCAGCGTTTCAACTGGCTCGTGGAGAAGGTCAAGCCGCAAAACACGTTCGTGCTTGTACCATGGCTGATCTGAGAGCGCAATTGGTTTGACGCGTGCGGCATCGCCGATTCTGATTCGTAGGGTTCCGCCAGTGATCGCGATCACGGATATCGCCGGTCTCGTGAAGGGTGCTGCGGAGGGTGCTGGCCTTGGCAACAACTTTTTGTCACACATCCAGGCCGTCGATGCCATTTACCACATGGTCCGCGGCTTCGACTCGTCCGAGGTGACCCACGTTGAAGGTCAGTGAGAGCTGTTTCTTCCTGCCAATGGGTCAACTCTAACGCAGTCGGTGCACAGGAAATGTCGACCCGGTCCGTGATATCCAGATCATCCAGCAGGAATTGCGCTTGAAGGATCTTGAGCGCGTCACCAAGCTCGTCGAGTCGCAGCGCAAGAACGTCGAGCGTGGCGTTGGCGGCAAGGAGAAGAAGCTGGAGTGGGAGGCTCTCGTTCGTGTGAAGGAGTGGCTTGAAGCGGGTAAAGACGTGTCCTTTGGCGCGTGGAGCCCTCTTGAAGTCGACGTCCTGAACACGCTTCAGCTGCTCACGGCGAAGCCGGTCGTCTTCCTTGTCAACGTGAGCAAGAAGGACTACCTGCGCAAGGGCAACAAGTACCTTGCGAAGATCGCCGAGTTCGTGAAGGAGCGCGGTGGCGACGAGCCGGTGATTCCTTTC
>JAADVT010000373.1:0-29783 GCA_023335895.1 Pythium rishiriense
GTGTGTGGTGTGATTGTGTGTTTTATATTCCGACTGGTGCTCACAGGGACGTAGTTTAACTGGAAGAACTGGTTGAGTGGGTAGACGACCTGTCGTGGACGTATTTCCCCTTTACTTTAAGCTCCAAAGAACCGTTTCAAAGGGTACACAACGTGAGGGACTAGCCAGAGCCGGTTGTGAACCGGTTCGCTCGTCCTCTAAGCCAGCTAGCAGCGCTACCCCTTCGCTGATACTAGTTGGCTTGGGCGTGCAGCAGGGGCTGCAGGGCCTATCTTAAAAAGTAGGAGTACTTTTTTGCATACCGCTTCATCACACAGTGGGCAGCGGAGAACGAGATCCGCGCGGCCGCCTTCTGGTTAGCGGCGCCGATCCTCATCTTCGAGCGTTCGGTAGACGGACGCGTGATCGCTCAACTGTCCTACCCCTGCCCGACACTGTTCCCCCAGTACGAAGGTCAAGAAACGGTTTGTCAGGCGTACATGGCGGAATCAGCGGCGCGGCAGTTTGTACAGACCATGATCGACCGCGAGATCGTGCCCTACGTCGGAGTGCTAGCCCATGAGATGGTCGGAGACGCGACTTTCGGTCACTTCAACGCTTTACGCATCGATGGTCGCCGATACGGAGTGTGGGCCGGATCGAAGCGCAAGCTCGATCACATGCGCGCTCGCCTGATCGCTCTTATGGAAGAAGAAGGGTTCTATCCTCGCGGAGCGTTCCCACCCCCGAGGTTGAACACGCCAGCAGACCCGACGACGTATACGTGCGATTCGAAGGACGCAAACAACTATTCAACTCGCACGCACGCCCGATCTACCCAGATATCCCGAAGATCCTTCAACTGGGGCGCTGGTGTGACGTGAAGATCGGTCGATCACAAGACCAAGAACTCTGGATCAGGCGTGGCAAGTCGTGGGTTACCACTGTGATCAGGGCGAAGGGCAAGGATCCTAGATTTATCCGAGCTACCAACATCTCGGAAGGTCCAATCACGCTCGGTTCGCTGGATCAGGTGTGTGTGTGGATGTCTAAAGGGTCCGTCCCGAGGAAACCCGGGTTCGTGCGAGATGGATCTAGGAGAAGTGTCGAGTGGGGGAATCTAGCGTACTCGGCGACGACCAGCGATGATGGATCCGACGGATCAGAAGAGATCACAGGTCCGATGGTCGAGAAGCCATCGTACGCCACACCCACTGCTATCCTCAAGCGAGACCGAAGAGATGTTGAAATATCTGCCACGGTCGACGGCCCCGTACAGGGTTCAATGACTTCGATACGGATCCTGCAAGTCCGCAAGCTGGAGGAGCTGAACCTTGCTCTGGACGACGCCGCCGACGAAGTTGTGATCTACGAAAGCGAGGATCCTAACGTCGAGGACCTGGAAGGTGGATTTGCGATCATCCCGGAGGTGGTTAATCAGTCGGTTTTGAAGAAAGAGGACCTGAAGGTGGGGGATCCAGCCGTCAGCACGCCAGAGGACCTGGATCGTCTCCGCGATCTCATTTGGAACAGGAAGCAAATCCTGATGGGGAAGGGCGACGCCATGCCGCCGGCTGCTAAGGGAGTGATATGCGATATTGACGTGGGGAACGCTGCCCCTATCGCCCAACAAGTCCGGAAAGTTCGACCTGAATATCTGGAGAAGTTGTTCGAGCTGATCAAGGGCCTTCTGAAGAACGGGCTCGTTGTACCATCGAAGTCACCGTGGGCGTCGCCGATTGTGATTGTGTTGAAGAAGAATTGCGACATTCGGTTGTGCATCGATTACCGAATGGTGAATACACTCACCCGGCTCATGGTGTATCCCATGCCGTTGGTGTCAGATCTACTCGAGAACCTCGACAAGATGATGTGGTACTGCTCTTTAGATATGGCGAGCGGGTTCTGGGTTGTGTCGATGACGGCACGAGCACGACTGATCTCGGCCTTCATCACGCCCTTCGGGTTGTTCGAGTGGGCTCGCATGCCCTTCGGACTCACGAATGCACCCCAGATCTATCAGCGGATCGTCGATAACGTGGTCTACAACACTTGGACTTTGGAGATTCAGCGCAGCGCCGAGTCCGTTTAGAGTTTTCTGAGGCTAGTGGCGGCTGGATCAGCGCCACCAGAGCACATTAATGACGCTTTGGAAGAAGTATCCCCCTTGTCTGCGACGAATAAGGGACGGATTCCGTCGCCGATTCCTGTGTGTTGCCGGCAAAAACGAACGTGTGATCGCTAGCTTCGACCAATCAGCCAGATCTAAGCGGCAAGGTGGGTCCTGGGGCGCGATCGTGTGGAAATTCCCAGAGTGGACAGTGATCTGAGCGCCATCACGATACTTTGAGGATATCACTGTCAACGAAGCCGAATACCAATGTATACGACTGGCGTTTGAGCTCGCAAGTGATGCAGGTGTTGAAGAACTAGTGATTTGTGGTGATTCCAAGTTGGTGATCAAGCAGCTACAGCGAGAGATGGAGTGTAAAGCCGCGGGTCTTTAGCTTCTGTGGAAAGAGGCCTCGCAGGATCTGGGGCCAAACAGAGCCCTTCAGGCGCAAGTTGGCATGCAGAACGTTGGGGAAGACCTCGTGAAGGAAATGGATGCGCTGAACCGCTTGAACGAAGTGATCCTCGTCGAGGGGGTCCCGCCACGGACAGAACGGTTCGGACCGAAAGCCGCAGATTGCGGCTGTAGCCACCCGCAGTCAGACTCTACGGCAGGCACCGAGCCCAGAAGAAGTCACAGGACTACGTATCGAGCGAGTCCGTATCGCACAGAATGAAGAAGCGTGGATCCGAGAGATGAAAACGTTTCTCGATGGGGATCTGGCTGAGCTCGACCATCGAACGATCCAGCGAATCGCGAAGATAGCCGATAGTTTCGAGATAGATGAAGATGGTGTGCTCCGCTACCTTAGCGGTGGGCGTCGCCAGCAGGACGGATCCGTCACGGTGACGGTCTGTCTCGTGATCCCCACTACCCTGGTGGACGACGTTCTTCATCACTTTCACTCAAGCGTAGAAGGTGGTCATCAAGGAGTCGGTCGGACGTACGCTAAGGGTAAGCGCTCGTGCTACTGGAAATCGATGTATAGAGACGTCCAGGGTTACGTCGCAAGCTGTGTGTGGACTGCCAGACCGGCAAGGGGCGTCCAGCAATCCGCGGTACGTCGCCGGGGAACGCAGAAGCAACTTACCCGTTTCAGATTATTGCCATGGATCATGTGCCGTCGATGCCGCGGAGCCATCGTGGCAACACCGAACTCTTGTTGTGGGTTGATCTCTTCTCTGGATACGTCATCGCTAAGGCGAACAGCAGCCGCCAGGCACCGGTCGTCGCCGAAGCCTACGAAGAGTGCGTCTTCCGTCGATTCGGAGCGAGCGAGTACATCCGTCACGACCGAGAGCCGGGGTTTATGGCTGAGTTCTTCGAAGCGTTCAATAAGCTCATGGGCCAGAGGCAGCGGGCCACAATGGCGTACCGCCCACAGGCCAATGGGTCCGCCGAACGGATGGAGCAAACCCTGACAAGGGCAATTCGGATGTACGTAGAGGATGAAGGACAACGTGACTGGGATGATTACGCTGAGCGTCTCGTATTCGCACTGAACACTTCACATGACCGGATCCGCGACGAGACGCCGTTCTATCTGGTCCACGGCTGGGATCCGAAGACCACGCTGGAGAGTACGTTGCTTTGTGGGAGCGAGGAGGAAAGGGGTCGAGATCCGAGACAGTGGCGGCTCCGGATCCAACGGCAGTTCATGTACGCTCGATGCCAGGCCGAACAACTTCTACGGGAGGCGCAAGCAGATCGGGTTAACAGTCAGCGCAGAGACTTACTGTCAGTCGGAGCCAGAGTCTGGTTGTATATTGAGCGCGTGCGAGATGAGTTAGCGCGGAAGCTTGCCCACAAGTGGCACGGGCCGTTCCGAGTTCTTGAGGTGAAAGATAACGTCATGTATAAGCTCGACGTGACCGAATCCGGCTACAAGGTGTCACCGTGGGTACACTTGTCGCGCTTGAAGCTCTTCAAGGAAGCTCCGTTTCGGCCTACAGTTACTCTGGACGTGGATCCGGAAGCCCGATTTGACTTCGAAGAGGTGCTTCTGATGGAAGAAGCTATGTGCCGGATCCGGAGCGAGGCGTGTTCGAAGTAGAGGAGCTTCTCGATCGCGAGGTTGTCCGTCCGCGGACTAGAAATGGCCGTAGTTACGTCAAGTATCTAGTCAAGTGGAAGGGATATGGCGAGGCATCGTGGGTCGAGGAACGAGATCTCAACTGTGGTGGCCTGGCCTGATCTACGACTTCAATCAGCGTATGCGTGGCCTCCAGCGCTTCCAGATGATACAGGTAGCGGAGGATCCACCAGGCGCAGATATCGAGACTGAGCCAAGAGATTAACCTGGTCGACAGTTTGCTACCACCGCTAGCGGGCAGTACAGAGGTAGCACGCTTGGTGGTGGTGATAGTCACAGTGGGAATTGAGGCCTCCAAGAATCCAGCAAGGTCGATGATGAAGGGCGGTGATCATTGAGGAGAGAGTGTGTGTGATTCATATTTGTGAGTATATACGAAAAGAAGAGCGAAGAGAGGAAGAAGGTCCAACAGTCCCAGGTGAAAGAATCGTGGCGGAATTGTCTGTGGTGCCACGGACCGCGTGGAACCGGTCGTCGAATTCGCTTGCGTCATCGCGAGTAGACATCTTAGGTGTGCATGTCTCTTCCGGACGGGCAACGCCTCGAATCCACCCGTTCTCCAGCGGCCACGTGTTCCGTCAGTTATCTGCGGCAAGTGCACTATCGGGATTGTGCGTGGAGAGCTCCTCCGCGCGCGCGACGGCTCGGATCCGGTGGGCCGGGCGCCGTTGAAGGTGACACAAACGAAGCCACGTGTATTTTGGGGTTCTTACATCTAGATGTGTGAACCATTGCTTGGTCCAGCGAGTGCAGTGTCTAGTAACGTCAGGCGCACGGCCGAACGACGACGTTGAGGGATCGACTCGAGCAAACGCCGGAGCGCCTCACTCAAATCAGGTCGTCCGGGTGGGGTAGTCAACATCGGAGGCGCGCTGACACCATCATCCGTGGGGAATCCCGGAAACAAACGCTCCAAGATACGATCATAGCTGTACCGACATACTGGGTGCATCCCCGAGTCACGCGTGTAGTACACCCGCCACGGATCCGCATCATCGAGCGAGTCCAGCTGCGCTTGAAGAGGGGGTGCGTTGGGGCGGAGATCTGAATTCCAGCAGTACATCACCGTGTCCTCTGGCAGGATCAGCATGGCCGGATCGAGAAAGATCCGCCAGTCTACCCAGCCCTCTGCGATACAGCGCAATACCTCGGTCAGCAGGTCCTGAGAAGTGTTGATCCGGTGACTCCACCCGTTCTTGATGTTGGTGTCGAGCCGCCTAGCCGCATTCGCCACCTCCCGTTCCTCCTCTGTCGATGGTGGTGACTTCGGCAGGTGTCTTGTATACTTGAAACGGTGCGTGCGGTAGAACAAGACTCGTGCTCCGTGATCCCGAACCCAGGAAACCATCGCGGCATGCAAAGACTGCAGACGGTGATCCTCGGGCTCAAAGGACACAGGATCCGGCCAGTTGTCGATGATCGACTGCCACGGTGCGGCACCCTCAACTTCTGCGATAAGACGGCGGACAGCGTCGTACGATCGCACGGTGACGCGTCCAAAAACGAGGGCCTCGGGTGCTTGTGGGTAGAGGTGGAGACGGTGGGGTTGGAGGGCAACCAGCGGGCTATGATCGGCGACACCCGGGCTGAGGTTTGAGGCGGCCACCATGTGAACATACGCAAGAGTGGCCCAGTAGCGCTCGTCACAGAGGCTTCGCTGTATCTCCTCCACTATGCCAAAGGAAGCGAGGGTCGTGAGCGACCCGTAACTGTTAGTTGCAGCAGTAGCGCCGGAGGTTCGGACGGGCTGTAATCGCGGCTGGTCGGGTGAGAGTTCGCGGCTATCCTACGCCGACGCGGGGAGCGCCACGCGTCTGTTCACGCCACCACCGGGGTGCGCGCCAGGGGCGCCCACACTTGCAACCACAGATACCTCTGTACCGAGCGAGGCGATTCTGGCGTCACTTCTCTCGCTCTGGCTCTGATCCCGGACGGGGCTGGACTGCGACCGTGGCTGGGAAGTCGAAGATCTGCCGCAGTCCTCCGCCAAAAGAAGACGCACTGCCTGGCTATCTCCACTGCCACTTGACGGTGTAGCAAGAGTGTCTGCGTGTGCAACGTCGGAAATCGCGCTATCGGCTGACGCGGATCTGACATCTCTCTACTCAATCCCGAACACGTCGTCATACAGCGCGCGATCAAATGGCTCGATACGACGGCGCTTAGGCACTGACGCTGGTGTAGGTAGCCCCGGATCGCCATCGGCAGGCTGAGATCCACCGCCCCTCGGGAAGTGAAAGGAAGACTCGAGTGCCTCGCCGTCATTTGATCCAAGCGACAATGCTGGATCTCCGATCCTCAGTGCGGGAGCCACGCGATCACGCAAACCCTCAGCCGAAGGAGTGTCGGCTCGTGGCGTTCGAACCCCCGGTCTTCGAGCAGAGCGTGGATCCTGGACCGCGTGCACTCGTTCTGCACTGTTTGGGATCTCGTGCAGTACAGCCGGCTCTCTCACTGCCACCAGTGAGATAACGGTTGAGATGGCGCTTGTGGCCGCTTCTAACGCACGGACGATTTCACCAGACGCCTGTGTCAATGCCGTATTCCCGGATTCAGTATCCTGGAGCTGTGGCACGTTTATACGCGAGTGAGGCACGCTTGGATCCGCACCGGATACGCCAGCGCTGGGCATCATCGCGGGATCGAGGGCCAAAGACGCGAGTATTGGACGGACCGGGCGCGCCGCGCGCGATATTGAGTCGAGTGTCGAAGCAAGACCCCGATGAGAGAATCGCGGTCGATGCGAGCATCCGCGTGGGCGATAGCTAGCTGCTGTGATCTGGACGTGACGATCCGAATCCGTGCCCCCTGATGGATGACCGCCTCTTCGAGCGCGGCGGAGTATTCGCGTTGCGCCTCGGTCTCTGCAAGAGCCGCATCAAGCGCGTCTCGTTGACGGATCGCAAAGGCCAGAAGATCCTCATGGGCCATGGCCACACGCTCCTTCGATGATTGCGGATCCGAACATTGCGACAGCCCGACGGCGTCTCCTGAAGTTTCCACGGCTGTAGAAGGCAAAGGAGGCAGCGATGGAGGGCCCGAGTGCGACGTAGGGGCGTGGAGATCCGACGCGTGCGCCAGCATAGTCGCCAAGCGCTGCTCAAGCACCGCCGCCAACTGGATCACGCTGCTGCCTGACACTGGGTTCTCCAGTGCGCACGCTCGGCACACAGTGCATGGGGGATGGATCGTCGATCGTTCGGGAGAAGTATCAGCGGAAGGTGGTGTCATGGTCACGAGAGAGAGAGAGGGTGATCGGCGGGTCGAGATCGAAATGCCTGTTGTGCAGACTCTCCGACCTCGAGGGGCGGATGTGGTGAAGTGGATCCAACAGGAGTTTGAGACAAGGGACCAAACTCCCGGATAGATCCTTGTATCAGGGATGATTAGGATATTGAGTTCCTTGTAGGGTGGGATAAGGGACGGGATGTGTCCCGCACGATAGCGAGACTAGAGACAGTGGTGTGGGGGTACTCTGACCCTCGGATTGACCCTTTATTAGTGTGTTTCACACCAGATACGGACAGATCCTAGCCTGGATCCTGTCCTAGCGTGGTGCTCACTAAATTAGGATCCGATCAGGGGCTGGCCATGAAACAAACAAGTTGCGATTTTCCCTCCTTCTGCTCAAGTCCCCTGACACGCGGCGAAGACCTAGGGTGTGGACGTGCCCCGCGTGCATACTGACGCGGATCAACGGTACTCGACCCCGCGCGCAGCTTCAACCCCTCAACCCCGATGAGTGACAGTAGCTCACGTTAAAGTTCCGTGGATCCACCCCCTGCGGTGGCGAAGCGTGGTAAAGGCAACCCGGCAAGGCGCAGTTCGGTCCTCGCGGACTCGGACTCAAGAACGAAGAGCAGATCCAGCCTCACGGCGCGGACCCCCAAGACCAAGGCGTATCCAACGGACCCCGGCGGGTCTCGACGGATCAAGGCGGACAACACAAGTCCAACCCGCGCAGTCGCTCTCGCGAGCGTCTGGCGGTCAAGTTACTCAACTCTCGCTGAGTCGCTGCTGAACGCGCGCTGCGATTGACATCGAGCAAGCTCCCTGTCTGTTGATAGGTGGAAGCTGACGGGCGCTGTACCGCGTACAGGCGCCGCGTCCCCCTCAACCGGTTCCTCCGGATCTGATCTCTCTGCGTCTTGCAAGCGCAGGATCCACGGACACGAAGGTCCGAGCACGTAAAGACTAAACGAACTAGGCGCTGCGACCCCAAGACGCCCCAGAGTGGCTCGGTGTTGCGAATAGTGGCGTTGCTGTCGGGAAGCGCGTTCTTTTGAACCCGCTATACCACATAAGGGTCTTCACAACTACGTAGGCGTCTACACAAGGGTCTACACTCTACACAACTACGTAAGGGTCTACACAACTACGTAGGCGTCTACACAAGGCTCTACACAACTGCGTAAGGGTCTACACAACTACGTATTGTACCGCTCACCAACATTGATACACCAAACTTTGAACCTGTGTTTTTTTTTCAACGGAGTGGAATTTTACGAATCTATGGTCATCCTCGGCATCCTTGCGATCTCCTGAATCGACATGTCCCGTAATCGTACTGGGTTTTCGGCGATCCGAGTGGTGAATATTGCGATCGAAAAATGTTCCTCGTCGAATCGATGCGCAGTTTGCGAGAACAGACGGTTATAAGGGGTACGTTTGACGTCTTCCCAGTTTTTTTTCACTTTCCCTGGCTTGGCGCTGGGTCCTCGACCCGCTTGTGATATTTTGCCTCATCAAGGATGAAACGACACTCCCCGTAGTCTTCCCTTGCCGTCTCACAGAGTTTCCGGAACCATTTCTCAAACAGCTCAGCATTAAAATTCCCATGATAGTCCGAATCAGCACTTGCGGCCTTATCTGAGGCCCAAATTTCCACAGGCCCTCTGACCCACTCGCCACGCAGGCGCCCCTTCATCTTGAAAATTGCACCCGCCCCCACAATGCAAATCCGTCGACCTTTGCCGCTTGGTCAATAGCGCTTCATGCCTGGCGGGAGCCAGGTTTTTTTTTGGCTGTATGGTGTTGGTTGCAGTACGATTCGTCTAAGACGATGTCCGTTTTGCGTGGCCGCTTTCAAGAGTCGTAGCCGGCGATCTTGCGCCTCAAATATGCGTGTCTGAACGCAACGTTGGCAGCTGAATCGGCTCGGATGTCACGCATTTCTCCGACTTTGAACGAACACCGCATTGCTCTGAGCCCTCGCTTGATTGTGCACGAGCTGACTGTGTGACCTCTCTGTTTTTTAACTCCACAGATATGAGACGAGCCGTCGTGGGGAGGTCTTGTAAATTACGTGAAGTGATGACGTCAGTGAAAATTTCACGGTAAATTTCGACGCTTCCTCGAGAGGACTCTACACCCTCCGACCGGAGCCGGTCGTCGCCGGGCTTCTTTCTCTTGTTTGCGGCGGCCACGACCCGCGCAACCGACACCTCCCCGATCCCCAAGCATGCGGCAACCCGTGCGCGCACATCACGCCCCTCAGGGTCGCGTTTTGCCGTCGCCTCGGCCAAAAACTACTCGTGAGCGCAGAGAATCAGATTTTTTCACCGTCGGAAAACGCCCTCATGGTGTCGATTCTAAAATGAAGGGCGCGGGGTGAGTGAGAACCTAGGATGCACAAACAAGGCGCGTTCGATTGCGGTGTCGTTTGTTTGTAACAGAGGTGTGGTTGTGGAGATATTGCCTCTAAGGTGATTTGGTGTATCAATGTTGGTGAGCGGTACAATAGGCATCTACACAACTACGTAGGCGTCTACACAACGCTCTACAACTACGTAAGGGTCTACACAACTACGTAGGCGTCTACACAAGGCTCTACACAACTACGTAAGGGGCTACACAACTACGTAGGCGTCTACACAAACAAAGAGGGATTTTGTTGCAACCAAATCGATACCACTTTCGTACTCAACAAAAATATGCCTGTAATGTGCTTGACACATGTCAAAATCGCTCAAACGGTCGAACTGATTCTACGCAACATTCCGAAATGGCGCGGACGCTAAGAAAGCAGCCGAAGCACGCGACGGAAGAGCGCGCTCGAGTTCTTGACGCCTACACCCACGGCAGGACTGGCTGGCGCACACCCGCGTACGTCATCACCGAGGCAAAGCGCGGTGGTGTACGCGCCAAGACGGTCAAGATGACACCGGAGACCATGATCACGCTCGTTGAGTGCCTTGAGAATAACCCCAAAATTTGCATCAGATGCGCGTGGAAGTTCTTGACCAGCACGACGTGGAAATTAGCATCCCGACTATCAGCCGTCATTGTTTGGGCGTGACGTACACCATCAAGACGGTGCGCATGGAGGCGGATATGATGAATAATTTGGTCCAGAAGACACTGCGTCGTGAGTTTGCTATTCAGCTACACAAGTACCGCAAGGAAGGCTGCATGATTGTGTACGGTTGTGAAACCAACTACAACGTCTACATCTCCAGGTAGGTCGGCCGAGTGCCAGTCGACCAGGGCGCTGTCTACACAGAGTCGATCATCCAAGGCCAGAAATCAATGCGCTATCTCGAATCGGTCTGTTCTCGTTGAGGTCAATATTGTCGTCGGCAAGATCGACATAAGTTTGCCGGGCGGTAAGAAGCGTGTGTGGTCGCATGATAGCCACCCGCCAAGTTTCTCTAGGGTCAGAAGTGTGTCTGGTCCCATCCTAGTTCGTAGTTGGCAGTCTCCTGCGTCTGTAACCGCGCAATACCGACTCAGTTAGCATGTCTTTGTTTTGCCGGGATTGATCGGGTATTAGGTTCTTGGCAATTGTGAAAGTCAGCGCTGGTATGGTGCTCTTGTCGCGTCCTGTTGTCGCGCTCACTCTTATCGCTATCGCACTGGTCATGATGGTGCATCTTCATGTGGATACCAGCCTCGTTATTGCTCTTGGATGTTCGATCTGTAAGTTGGCGTGAGAGAGATGAGCGAACTCCGCCTTCGTATCAAGCTCGACGGATAACTAGTGCTTTTCCATGTTCTTGCACTTCTAGTGAAGGTTGATATACTCAACTAGACTTATAAACCTTTCACGTTCCCAGCTCCAATACCCTGGTGCCATCAGTGTTTGATCCGTAAGCCGTTGGTAAACCCTAAGCATATGCGCGGCACGGGGCATCTCACTCTAAACCTGATTCTATTCCTCCGACCCTCTTTGACCTAAGCCCTATCTAGAACCCTCTTCTGGGTTTGAAACCAGAATGAACAGCTGGGCAAATCCCCAGGTATCTCAACCCTTCGGAGAACCCTAGACCAACCCTAGTCGGGTTAAGCCCTATGGATCTAGGGTTTAGGGTTTAGTAAGCCCTACGGCAATGAAACAGAGTAACCACCCTGCAAAGTACGTTTTGAAGAAAGCGCTTTTTGGTCTTGTTTCATACCAGAGTGATTGTCGCCACTTCCCGCGCCCAATCGGCCCTGGAACTCACTAGAATGGCGCCGAGGAAATCGCCACGCAAGCCGCCGAGCACGCCGGACGCGCGGTCCCGCAGCCGCGGCCGCGACGAGTGGAGCTGCAGCGTCTGCACGCTGCTCAACAACTGGCGCGAGCGGCGCTGCGGCGCATGCGACAGCGAGCGGCCGGTGGACGCCGACAGCCAGCCCACGGAATGGACGTGCGGAGTCTGTACGTTAGTCAACGAGTGGGTTGCCGAGCGGTGCGCGGCGTGTGAGCAGGAGCGACCGGCACCAACCGCAGCCAGCGGTGCTCAACGCACTTGCCAGCCACACCAGCCACCTGTGCAAGAGCAGCCATGGAGCGAGGCCGAGCCCAGGCAAAGTGGGCCGGCCGTGGCCGCGTCGCCCGTGCGGCCAACGAGGAAGCGTGCCTTGTCCACTCCGTCCAAGTCATCCAGCGCGACCCCCAGGCCGTACCCCGAGATCCAACGATCGCCTCCTTCTCGTTCACGTTTGATCCATGCCACGAACGAAGCGACGGCGCACGCGTCTGCTAGCTTCCAAACAGTGGAAGATGCGACCGAGAACATGGACGGTCTGCCGGAAGCACCAACGTTCAACCTTCTGGCTTTTATGGCTGGGTCCGTGCCACATCCAGTGGAGCCTCAAGATGAAGAGCGTGCTATCGGAACCACTACACCGCCTCACAGTACCCGCCCTTCGAGCCCGGTGTTCGACTTGCTCAACCGGCCAACGGTAGACCTGACAGAGACCGCGGGGGACGAGAACACGACTATGGATGACAGTGAAACCAAGCTCACACGAGCAGGACTGCGACTCAGTGACTCCGAGAGCGACGGTGATGAAGAACATGGACGTGAGCAGCGATTCTTTCGACGCCGCCGGTCTCTCCAGAGTTCGTTGAGTCAACACACACTCAACCCATCCACTCAAGATCGTCATGTAGATTGGGACTGCCCAGTTTGTACCCACAGTAACCGGGCATTCTCGGCAAGTTGTGAGCTCTGCAAGACGAGGCGGAACGAATCCAATCACAACGATCACGAAGGTAGTGAGAGGCCTGCAGAAGACACGGTCGAATGTCCAGTGTGCACGCACATGAACGCGAAATCGGCGGGCACCTGCGATGTCTGTAACACCGTCATCTCTGGGGACCAGTCCAATTCGGCTTTTACTTGTGTCGTTTGCACGAACATCAATCCCGCCCACCTTGATCAGTGCGAAATGTGCGAGACGAAGCGACGGACTGTTGCTTGCCCCGTGTGCACGACTCTCAACGCTATCGATCGAAGGCGATGTGAGGTCTGCGAGTCGATTATCGGTACGTCTCATGAGTAATGCTGTTGGTATGCATGTGGGTTTGTGTGTCTGCCGGTTGACACATGATTTGCTTTTCGCAATCTAGATCCTCAGTCTACGACAAGGGAATTTAGATCGGCGAGCGACACATTCATTGATCTCGAACCGAGCCAGAGCGAATCCGAACAGCCCATCGATCGCTTTCGAGAAGATAGTTTCGACGCTGAATCTCGCATCGACCAAGAATCCGTTGGAGATTTTGACGAGTAAGTACATGCGTCTCGCCTTGGCTGTGACAAACTGCCTAACCAGGAGTTGTCTCTTCCTTAGCGACTTCGACGATCGGAACGATGTATACACAACAACTCGTAGACCGAACACTGATTATACCAGCTTTGGCCACAATCGCCACCGACATGACATTGAGGACATTTCAGATAACGAGGTGAGTGGGTTTTGATTATTATCCGTGTATTCTGTGAGCCTGATGATGTGCGCATGAAGATTTATGGCCGAATACCAGTTGACAACCAGCAACCCCCGCAAAGTAGACTGCCTGAGTTGCGAGAATTCGAGCACTTTTTGAGCGTTGATGACACCAGGCTGGACTATCAGTGTCAGATCGACTATCGAAGCATGTTTGCCGAATCGAGGTATGTGATCCTTGACGGTGGTTATGTTATCACCCAACTTTTCGTCTCACACATGCTGTGTTACTCCCTTTGGGCAGTCGCTCTCGTTCGTACGCTGATCGGCTACAAAAACGTCGCCGGGAATCCCAGAAACGAAAGCGAGCAGCCGCTGAGAACCCGAAAGGTTTGCAACAGTCCACCGCGGGACGGGCGAAGACCAGCGGGAAAAGGAAAGCACCGAAAGCCAGCAACAAGAAGGCGAAGGCTACAGAACGACGTGGGTCGACTGGGCGATCATCTGCCACACGTGCCAGTAAACCCCGCAAAGAGGCAAAACCGCGTCGATCGAGCGCTCCGGCGTTTGCCGGAGGAATCAACCACTATGACGCGGTCGACGAGGACTTTGGGGATGATGTGACCACCATGGCCTGGGAAGGTGTCGGCTCGGCCGGATACTTTTAGGAAGGCAATGCACTCGTATAAGTTCTAGTGAGATTTATGAGACACGAAGGAAGTCGAGCTTCTACTCGTTATGTACCAGTGCGTTTGCTGTCAAAGCACACGGCAACGCCGACCAGAATGAGCACCATACCAGCATACGTGACTAGTGCAGAGGAACGTTGTATCGTGAATCCGTTAAGATGTTGAGGCTTTGAGGATGGCTCGTCAGAGACACGTACATAGTGGGCGTTGGGGCTTTTCTCCCAGCAGGCGGCTCGTGAGGGCAGTGAAGACGAACGTCAGAGAGTTGCAGATGGGCACAGCGTTGGAAATCTCTGTCCAGGGAGATCAGCTAGATTAAGTACACTGCTCTGATCGCCCAGAGGTGCTATGAAACCGAACCACCTACCGGATGACCCGAGCAAGTAGACGTAGACGACGGAGCCACTTTGGTTCAGCGCGAAGGGAAGCACAAACTACCAAACACAACTGAGCCAAGCGTGCCTCATGGCTCGAATCCATATAATAAAAGACCGCACCTGCCAGTTCTTGACGAGATGCACGAGCTGCGCCGCGAATTGGCCCGGCGAGTTGTCTCGCCGCTCGTACATGAGCGACGCCGAGGAGCCTTAATTAAGGGACGGCGTTAGGGGGACTTCCTGTGGACAACGCACGGGCGCCGGCGCACCTCGCTTGATGAGTGGGTTCGTGCATCCCCAGAGCGCGCCGACGACGAGGAACGAGAGCAGCGTCCCAAGTGCGCCGGTATCGCCGGCGACTGCCATTTTTCCTGATTGATCAGTTCCAATGGGGGCGGGGTCGAGTTGTTGGGAATCAGACCCTCACTGGACGGTGATTGGCTGTACAATGCCATCACAAATCTCCATCGCATGAAAGGTCATCGTCCTTTGGTATCTTTTCAGCAATGCCACTCGGACCGCGGAGACGCCGACGCTGTGCCACGTCGAGAGTGGCGGTCGCAGTGCTGTACGGGCTCTTGATATGGTGCGCTCTGCACGTCGATGCCGCGATCAACAACCCGTCGGTCGTTCCAGCGTCCACGAATGCCGGGGCCACGGGGACTGCCGTCGTGCAGTTTGACACGGATCTGGGCGTGCCCGTCGGCGGACGCATCACGGTCGTGTTCCCGACATCCTTCTTCATCCAGATCGGGGGCGCGCAGCTGCTCAACCCGAGTGGCATCGACCAGACGAGCACGATTGCGATGGGCTCCAACACGAACACGGTAGTCGTCACGGTCGCAGGCACCGCTGTCGCGACTGGCGCCACGGTGTCGTTCACTGTGGATGGTGTCTCGAATCCAGGTGAGAGCACAGGCTCGACAGCTGCAACTTGCAGTACGAAAAACCCCTGAGAAACTTGTGTGAACCAGGCGACGGCACCACGACCAAGTACACGATCCGCACAGCCGACTCCTTCGGCGGCACGATCGAGGCGACGTCAAACGTGCCGGCGTCAGTCATCGCGATGTGGCCGTTCGCTGCGGCTAGCCTCGTGTTTTCCTCGGCCAACGCCGGCGCGCAGCAGCAACTCGTGCTCTCCCTCCAGACCGACGTCATCTTACGCGCCGGGTCGCTGATCGAAATCCACTTCCCAACGCTGCCAGCGAGCACCTTCGTCATCTCAGACGTCACGATCACAAACTTCGTGTTCAGCACCGCTGGACTCACCGCGTCGCTGAGCGTCGCGACCACTGTGATGCCATTCTTGCAGCTCATGATCACCGGGGGCAATATAGCTGCCAGCACGACGATCACTGTCACACTGGACCGCATTTATAACCCGGCGGCCCAGGCGCTGGGGACTTTCACCATCCGCACGCGCCACATAGCGGGCGGGGTTTTACAACTAACCACTCCGGCTATCTCCGCCCAAGACACTGGGGGGAATTCGATCACCGCCATTTCAAGCACGACATTGTCCTCCAGCGCGGCCATTACTGCGGCGACTTACTTTGCGGGCATGACAACGACGTACACTATTCGCTTTCCCAACGCCGCGTACCTCGTGAACAACCCACGCATCACTGTGACGTTCCCGGCTCGGTTTGCGATTTCCGGCGCCACACTTGCTGGGATCAGTAACATCCCGTCCACAGGGACGACACTCACGCTTACCGCGACGACCGCACAAGTTACGCTCGGCACGGGCGTCGTCACGGCCGGCGCGAACCGAGGATTCTCGCTCGCAAATATTGTGAACCCAGGCTCTTCCTGTGGCCAGTACATCTACGAGTATTGTACTCCCGCGTGGGAAAACTACATCATCGAGATCCGCGATGCGGCTGGCCAGCTGTATGAGAAGTCGACAGCGGTACCCGGCACACCGATCGTCAAGAAACCCATGGTGTTTGCACGTGTGCGACCGCTCAAGAAATTACCACTCACGGTCACACCCGTCGTGCTCAACTTCACCACCGAGGCGACGATCCCTCAAGGCGGAACAATCGAAGTCGAATTTCCGACTGGTTTCCAGCTTGGCGCCGTCGCTGTGAGCGGCCACTACGGAATGTCGGCGTCAAATACGGCGGTGACAGTCGCAGGGCTACAAGTCTCGTTGGCGGTGGCTGCTGCAAGTATCCCTGCGAGTGCCCAGCTGACGGTCACGTTCAGCGCGATTACGACGCCCGAGTCGACTGCCACGGGCATGTACATTGTCCGCACGAGAGACGCCGGGCTCAACATTATTGAGGAGCACAACAGTGTGAACGGCGAAGGGTGCCTGTATTTAAACAGTTGCAACGGCCACGGCACGTGTACACTGTTCTCAAGCACGTGCATTTGCGATCCGGGGTGGGGGGCGGCCACCGACGTGGCGGCCTACCGCGCTCCTGACTGCTCGATGCGTACGCTCAAGCTTGCGTTTCTTTCGATCCTTTTCCCTATCTCCTCATCAACTAATATTCTTGTGTTTCTAGGCACTTGTCCGTCGGGCAAGTCATGGAACAATATGCCACAGGACGGGACGACGAGTCACAACATAGTGGAGGAGTGCTCGGGCATGGGGATCTGTGATCGCAGCACTGGCCAATGCACGTGTTTCACGGGGTTTGTGGGCAGTGCATGCCAGCGCAGTAAGCTCGCTGATACCACAAGTTGCTGTTGGATTTTTGATAACATTGCGCTTTTGTGATCGCCAGTGTCGTGTCCAGGAAACTGTCGCAACCGTGGGAAGTGCGTGACAATGCGCGAACTGGCTGGCATGGTGAATGCACTTCCATTGTCGTCGGCGACCACTTATAGTGGCACTCAGGTCAGTTTTATGCGATGCCTTGGATGGTTGTAGAATTCGTCTGGATGTGTTCGATGCTGATTGATGGTGGTGGATATGAAGGCAACGTGGGATGAGGACCGCGTCATGGGATGCGCGTGCGACTCCGGTTGGGCTGTGGGCACCGGTAGCGGCGAAATCCAGGTGACCGAGTATTTTGGGGGTGATTGCTCTCGCCGTGCGTCTTGCTTGGCTTGGTTGCTTCTCTCAGACGCGTCGCGAATTGTCGTTTACTGACCTTCTGGTGTGCGATTGCGATAGGTCATTGTCCGACAGGCGATGACCCTGAGACACCGAATACCGACGAAACCAACTGCAACGGCGTTCCCGCCCCGGGAGGTTTTCTTACGGGAGTGTCAGGCAACATTTGCCACGTCGAGTGTTCGAATCGAGGAATCTGCAATTACCGAACTGGGACGTGTCAGTGCTTCCCAGGTTTTGCTGGTTTTGCGTGCCAGCGGAGCGAGGTCTTGGCGAAGGGGTAATGCTTTATGTGGATAAGTAAGTTCTATGATATTGAAGAGATTCTAAAGAGAGTTCGGGCGACGCCAGATACAGCTCACTGCATCATCAAGAGCTCCTGCTCGTCGAGCGCTCGCTTGCAGCTGATGTCCATGATGTAGACCTTGGACTGGCGCTTGAGGTCGATCTTCTCAAGCTTGGATTTCGGCAGGTCCTCGACCGACGCTTCCACGAACCCACGCTCCATGAACCAGTGCGACGTGCGCGTGGTCATCACAAATGCCTTGGTCACACCCATCGAGCGGGCCTTGCGGAGCAGGAACCCGATCAAAGCGTTACCCTGTGTTTCCACATACCAAAAAAGAATCCGTCAGTTACCGGACCACCCCCGTATGTCGGTGAGCGGCAAGAGATATTGTTCGTACCTTGCCCGAACTGCGGTAGGCTGGGTCTACAGCGACACACGCGATCTCGGCAAAGTTGTTCTCGTACGGCTGCAGTGCGGCGCAGGCGATGATGGCGCCATCGCGCTCGACGACCGAGAACGTGTGGACGTTCGACTCGATCTGCTCCTGGTTGCGCGACACGAGGATGTCTTCGTCCAGCAGCGGCTGGATGAGGCGCATGATGCTCACAATGTCGCTCGGCTTGGCCATCCGCACACCCTCGTACATGTGCTTGGAGATCATGAGCCCCTCGCCGTCGCGCGTGAAGAGCTCCTGGAGCAGCCCGCCGTCCACGTGGCGGCTCACCAAGTGGGAGCGCGTGACGCCGTTGATGCAGGCGTTGATCGACTGCTTGAGGTAAAGCAAGAAATCCTCCGACACGTCCGGGTCGTTGCGCGCGAGCTCGACGTACTGCTGGGCCTGCTGGATCACGAGCGCCTGGACGGTCTGGTTCGTGCGCGAGTCGACCATCTCCTCGCCCTCGTGGAGAAAGATGAGCTTGTCGCTGCCCAGCTGCACGGCGCACTTGCTCGCGACTTGCTCTGACATGCAGTTGAACACTTCGCCGCTCGGGCTGTAGCCAATGTTGGTGAGCAGCACAATGTCGCCATTGTCGAGCGCTTCGCGCACTTTGGCCGTGTTGAGCCGGCGCATCTCGCCCGTGTGCTTGAAGTCGACGCCGCCGCGCACGCCCACGGGCTGCGCCGAGATAAAGTTGCCCGAGGCCACGTTGATGGCGCTCGCGCGACCGGGCGTGTTGGCGATGCCGCGCCCGAGGTAGCTCTCGATCTGGAAGCGCACCGAGCCGGCCGCGTCCATGGCGCAGCGCAGGTCCTCGGGCCCGGTGATGCGCATGCCGCAGTCAAAGCGCTGCGGCAGCTTGCGCAGCTCGAGCTGCGCGTTGAGCTGCGGGCGCGAGCCGGCGACCAGCACGAGCTTGATGCCGAACGTGTTGAGCAGCGCAATGTCCTGCATCACGGCGCTAAACACGCTCGAGTCGACGAGCTGCCCGGGCACGTGGATCACCATGGTCGTGCCGCGGTGGAAGTTGATGTACGGCGACATCATGCGGAACATCTCGGTGAACGAGTTGGGCCCGAGCTTGGCGCCGCGGAGCGCCGCGCGCGGGGTCTTGACCTTGAGGCACTCGGGGGGCACGACCGGCAAAAAGTCGAGCGATGCGTCGTCGGCGGCCGCGTCGCTCTTGGCGGCGGCGGCGTCGCGTGTGGCGGCCGAGCCGTGGAACGCGCGCACGCGTGGCGCCGACAGACGCGTCATGGAAGAGGAGACAGGAAGAGACGGAGGAGACAGCGCGATGCGTCGCGCCGCTATCGGTGCTGGTGCGCTGCGAGCCGCCGACCGAGTCGCGCGACGCAGCTGGTGCAGCGCATGCTTGCTCCACATAAAGGCTCGGGCGCGCGCGGTGGACGGAGGCAAAGCGCGAATGGCACCGAGCCAACGGCCGACTCGGATGCAACGCCCCGTGCCGACGGCTCCTCTCCAATTTTGGATGGCCGATGGGATTGGATCGCGTGCGGAAAAACGGCCCAGGGTCTAGTGTATCAAAACAAAGAGGTATGAGTACTTGTCCATAGAGACTGTTAGTGAAAATGTAAATACATTCACCAGTTAAGCAAAGTATACCATTTAGTAGAGGTCTGTCATGATGTCGTTTCGCATGACCACAAGAAAATCCTCACCCCTCATTGCGCAATTCACGGTGTGATGGGTGAGTTGAAGTTGCTAGATCCGAGGGCGCGCGATCGGCTTGCGTCACCATGGTGCCGTCCTGGATGGCTGACGGATGCGCGACGGCACGCGATGGTGCTGTCCACGGGCCAACGCCACGGCCGGCGTGTTTCGCTTCCACTCCACAGGGATCCGATGGGACCCCGATGAGCCTCATCGCCATCGGACGCGTCCTGAGAGACCGCGGAACCATCGCGCGCTTTTCGTGGCGGAGCCCTTCCTCTCCACGATACTTCGATAGCTCCATCGTGCTGCCCACATCCATGGGGTCAGTGGCAGTCCCCCTCTCACGGCGGCGGACGTTCGTTCGCTCCTGCGACACCTTCCGCTGCTGGAGGGCCTCCGGATACTTTCGCGTGGAGCGCTGGCCTCGCGGTGCTCCATTGGACGAAAGTGTGTGCCCCCCCACCTGATTTATTCCGAATTCACGAAAGATCGTGGCATGGTCTCCGTCGCGCGACAACCGGAACAGTCAGTCTCCATTTTCCACGTCACCTCCCACCATTGCCACTGACTGAGCCATGGCCAGCGCCGTGCCCACCGCGTCCGAGCTCGAGAGCCTCTCGGCGGCGTGCGACCGCCTCTGGCAGCTCGACGCCAACCGCCTCCAGCCGGGCGTGCACTACGAGCTCAACTTGCAGTACGGCAAGACCTCGTGGCAGCACGGCGACGTCGCGGCCGACCCGCTCTTCTCGTTTGTCGACCAGAGTGTCTTCCAGCGCCCGACCTTCCACCTCTTCTACAAGCTGCTCGACAACTACGAGCGCGGCGTACGTGGGCCCCTTTATTAAACCCTTATCCAGCGCGCATATTGACCCCCTGGCCGTGCGTGGATCTTCCTTCAGGTGGGCATCAAGGAGACTGTGACGAATGAAGAGCTCGCCGAGAACAACGCGTTCCTCAACGCCATCCTGGAGACGGCGCCCATGCGCTACGCGCACGCGTACGTCGGATCGAATGCCACGAACGATGCCATGGTATACGTACAGGGATTGACCACCCGTTCTCCCTACAGGTGGCTTGTCAAGAACAAAAAGTTCGTAGGTGATCTCAGCGCCTTCAAGAAGAAGCTCGACGAAATCTGGTGCGTGCGCGCTCGCGAGGTTAGCGCCACGCCTCGCTCGCTCACGAGACTGAGCTGTGCGATTTAGGTTCGGCCTCTACCGCCGCCAGACGCACAACGACTCGTCGGGCTTTGAGCACGTGTTCCTTGGCGAAGAAAAGGACGTACGTGGCGCTCGTCGAGATGGCTGATACGCGCAGCCCTCAATCTCACTTGTGATGATAGGGCAAGATTTGTGGCTGCCACAACTGGATTCAGATCTACAACGAAGAGCGCGCGGGCCGTCTCAACTACCTCGGCTACATCAAGCCGAAGCAGGTATGGGCACGGATGCAACTCTTTCAGTGAGGTGAGGAATATGCTAACCGTGGATATCTCTCTGATTGTCGTGAAGCGCGGAGGCCGCATCACGGATCCGCAGAACCACGAACAGCTCGTCAGCATCCAGTTCATGTGGGAGAAAGAGACGAAGCCCGTGTCCACGAGGTGTGCTCTTACTCTGCGACTTTTGAAAACGAGGCGGTCATTGATCCGATTGTTTACGTTTGGATATGTTTCGCTAGTCTGATCGGTGTCAGCCCGGAGTTCGAAATGGCGCTGTACACGATGTGCTTCCTCAACGGGAAAGAGGACAACATCGTGAAACTTGGTCCGTACCGCTGCAACATCAAGTGCTACCCCTTTGGCCGCGGCCACAACGTCAAGATTGGCAGCGCGTTCCCAGATACGGTGCCCATGACCGAGGAGCAGGCGGCAGTCAAGATCCAGGCCCACGCACGTGGTGTCATCGCACGCCACCAGCAGAACCACCACCACTACCATCATCACGGGCAGCAGCAGCAGCAGCAACCACCTCGACCGCAGCGTCAGCAGCAGGCCCCACCAGCCATGAACGCCCAGAACTGGCCAGCACCCGGCGAGACCGTCGCGCCCGCACCGCCCGCTCCGGCCCCCTCGAGCACTGAAAACGCGTGGAGCAAGCCCCACAAGTGGTGATTGCAATGCCTAAGCTGGCACCACTGTGGAGTGAGTGATTTGCATCCTAGTGTGCAGAACTATCGCCATCCCATTCTCCATCAGCACTTTAGCCTCGGTCGACTGTTCCAAAGATTTTTTCCTAGTTCGGCACCATAAACCCCAGTCTCATAACCTAAAATTGTCAACCGTGGTGATCTTTTTGGCACGCGCGAATGGTCGCCGTGGCGGGCGTCCCTGCGGCGGGCCGTTTTCTCGCTCGTTGGTGTGGCGGTTCGAATGGGGCGTGTGTGGCCGGCCAAACAGCAACCAAATCGTATCGCAGTCGAGTGACCCGCCCATTCGTTTCGTCGGCTCCTTCCGGTCCCCAATTTCATACACGGACCGATCGATCGATTCCGTTGTGGTCTCACTGACCCACAGGGCTCTCTCTCTCTTTCTCACTAGACGCCAGCGACGATGGAGGCCAAGCGTGCCCGCGATTTCGACGACGACGTAGGCGCGAAGGGCGCGGGGCGAGACGACGTTGACGACTGCGATGTCGATGAGGCCGGCGCGCCCAACTCGAACGTGGTCGCGCTGCGTCACGGGTACAACCAGACGTACGTCGTGCGCAGCAGCTCAAGCAACATCCACGACGTGCTCTTCCGCTGTGGCAACTGGTGCTACGGCGGCAAAGTGGACCTGGGCGGTGCCGCGCTCGAGCTGGGCGATCTCCCGGCAGTGATCCCAGCGCTACAGAAGCAGCAAGGGTCACTCCAGTACCTGTGCGAGTGGAAGGCCATGCCGGCAGCGTCACCGTACTCGGTGCCGCTCGAGACGCTGTACGATGTGTTCGACTTTATCGGCTCGGAGCTCGCGAGCCCGCGCATTGAACGCAAGCTGCTCAAGGCCGCGGGCGAGTACGAATGGGTCGACGATGACTCGGACGGGAAAAACTTCTTTGAGCTCGTGAGCGGCGGCTACGAGTGCTTTGACGACATTGACTTTGTCGCGAGCAAGACGTTTGTGCGAGGGCTCGTGCTGCTTGTGATCTACTACCGTCGCAGCTTCTACATCGTGCTCCAGGACGGCGAGGGCGAGCAGCCGCTGCTGGACGTGCGCTTCCCGGACCTCACAGCGCATCTACAAGGCGTCCACTTGCAAACGTACCGCGACGACGACTGTACCAACATGAAAAAGCTCACGCTTTGGCAGGCCGTCAAGCAGAGCAAGCACCAGAGCCCGCCCAAGCCCGTCAAGGTGCAGTGCAAAGACGTTAGTGGTGCCGGCTATAACCAAACGTTCCTCATCCGCCGCACCGCCACGCCACAGGGCTCGAGTGGCAAAAGCGACTCGTCGGGTAAGACCGCCCCTAGCTTGCGGGAAGTGCTCTTCCGGTTCGGTAATTGGTGCTACAACGGGCATGTCGACCTTGGCCCCAAGCTTGAGCTTGTGGATATCCCGATCATTATCCCCATGCTACGCCGGCAGCAGAGCGCGCTGACGTTTATGTGTGAAGTGACCAAGATGCCGGCGACGTCGCTGTTCACGCCAGCGATGGAGCACCTCGCGACGGCCGTACCAGCGATCCAGGACGAGCTGTCGCGCGCTGAGTACTTTATCAAGTCGCTCGCAGATGACAACGCCGCACGCATCAGTCAGTGGTTAGAGGACGACAATGTCGAGTGCTTCTTCGAGATCGGCATGGACAAGTGCGATGCACTGCGGGTACGATCGACGTGGAACAAAACATATTTGCCACGGGGGACTTGGAATCTGAATTGTTGTTGGTGTGTGTAAACTGAGCGATTTAGGAGGTTGAGGCCATCGCGAGCAAGATTTACCTCAACGGCATCGTGCTCGTGATGATCTACTACGATTTTACATTCTACGTATACGTTGAGAGTGGCGAGGATGAACAGCCGCTCCTCGACACCAACTTTCCGGACGTGTCGTTCCAGAAAGAGGGGCTCCAGATCAAGACTTACCGCAAGGGTGTCACCGGTTGCCCAGAGCTACGTCGCATCAGCCTCTGGAAGGTTGTGACCGAGTTCCCCGAGGATGGTGGAAAAGACGATGATGAACCGGTCATGGTTCTCCCCGCGCGAAAGAAGGCGCCGGCCAAGACCCACAGCAGCGACGAGCACAAGCAGAGCGAAAGTCGACGTGAGGAAGACGTGAAGAATGGCGCCGGCGGTGCAGACGACGAGAGCGGCGCCAAGACCGTGAGCAAATCCATGGAGCTGGGGCGCAAGGCGTCACTTCCCCACCATATTGCGCCGCTCAAGTCGACGAGCGCTGCGAATGTGCTCAAAAAGATGCCCGATCTTGGCATTAAGGCGCCTTGGGACGATACGGGTCGACCGCTGGGCTTGCGTGCGTCCAAGTAAGTGATCGTCACTATACTCTGTGCATGGTCATCACGTACACATTTCTCTCCGCCATCGAGAGCACAGTCCATAAAAAAGAAAAAGAAGATTGGTAATACACACCAACACATCAACTCCATTCGCTCGTTCCATCGAAGAGATGGGTTCATTAGAGCTCGGTCTCAGCGATGGATGCCCAATCTGGAAGGCATCGGCTCCCAGCCAAAGCGTACTCATTCGCAGAGATGGTTGATTCGTCGGCCGATTCAGTCGCGGCGAGGATCGACGCGCCGATCCAGGAGAGCACATTGCGTGGAAACAGTGGGCGCAACACATTGACGCGGTCACTCAGACGTTGCTTTGTGGGTGCAAGCGACGACACTAGCTCCTCACGAAGACGCCCACAAAAACCTGGCAGAGAAAGTGTGCTCCTAAGCAATTGCTAGTGTGGGTAAACAGCACAGAGTTGCCATACCTGGAAGCATGGAGACACCGCCAATCGCGAGCACATTCTCCACCATCGCGGCTCGCACGTCCAACGGTAGCTTCTCCAATAGATCTTCGATGCATGACACGATGGATTCCCCTGAAGCTGTATTGCCTACGAACAGGTGAGGCTCTGTGAGGACGCACCGCACAGAGAGCTAGCTCAACCAACGACGAGGACAAAGCAACGAACCGATAAACAGATTCTCGCACACCTCACTTCTCACAGCTGCAGGAACCTACAAACAGAGATAGATACCAGGTCGTTGAGAAAGATACCAATAGTGACCGTTCCAAACTGGTGCGGTGTTGTGGCGCCTACCACGAGCAAATTTGCGCCTTGCAATGTGAACGTGGCGTCGGCAACTTCCATGAGCCGGTTCTGGTGCCAAAAAAAATGATAGAAAGTGAGGCATGCCGACAAGACCATCTCGGAAAGAGGAAAATCCCGGGACTGTACCTGTAGAGGCTGGACAAAGGCAGCGCGCTCAAGCACCTTCTCAGCGCGAGACACAGATAGAGGAGGTTCATGAGCGAGCGCTTGCTGGAGCTGCTTGCAGCACGAGGCGGCGCCGATGGGCACAGCTGGTGATAGAAGAGTTTCCGCCGGTTAGTTCCCAACGAGCGATCAGACCACTCGAGCCGACGTACTCGAGAAACAGTGGAGGAGTGGGATGCCCTTGTACACTGGCAGGAGCCGCGTCTCTGTGTACCCACAGTCGACAACGAGTGCCGTGTGGTGGCCGGTCGCGTACAGCGCAGCGATGGCCGACGGCACGAGAGTCACGGACGAGGCCTACGGACCAGAGCAAGTCGTATTAGAGCACGGTCGTGGTGGCCCTCGGGAGAGCACATGCCAAAGCACCTTGAGGTCCGTGAAGATCACATCGACGAGCGCCTCGCGGACGCTGCGCGGCCCGAGCACGTCCTCACCGACGAGGAAGCGGCGGTGCCGCGGGTTCACGTGCATCAAACTAGACTCAAAAATCCACACGGGCGTGAGATCTCCCAGCGCTTTAACTGAGGAAGACACTGACGCACTCGAAGCAGATGCGGTGGAGCTTGGCCGCGATGTACGCGCGGCACGCGGCGTAGTCGGCCCGCGTGGCGAGCAGCTCCGCGATCTACGTCGTCGGTCGTCACACAAAACCCACAGTGAGAAGCCAGCAACACCACGCCCCCGTGGGACCGGACCGGGCGTACCTCCCAGCGCTCGATGCACCGCGGCGCGCGCTCCTCCGAGACGCCGCTCTTGACGTAGCGCGCGCCGACGTCCAGCACGATCGCGTGCTTGTCCGTGAACGAGCTCATGGCTTCACAGCTCCCCAAAATGACACAAAGGTGGATGCGTTACCCTTCTGCCACCACGAGGTTACGGATCCGTATCATGCAGACAAGAGAGAGCAGTAACTATGTCTTTAGAAAGTTTACTGATCTTTACGATCAAAACTGAGACAAACAAAATTTAAATAGCATCGTAATGAAAAGGATATTCATTAATAAGAGTCTTCTCAAGATCCACCGTTGCTCCGCGGTTACGCGTTGTTGTTGTTGCTGTTATCGGACCATGGAGGCTCTGCTGGCCAAGGTGCTCGACGGTGCGCGGGGCTTCCACAGCGGCTTTCGATCGCCTTGACAGCGTACCACTGACGGCCACGCGTGCTCTGTAGACCCCACGCTCCGCGACGTGGCGCCGGGCGTCGCGCGCCACGAGCTGGCGCTGCTCGTGGCCCAGGCGCAGCGCCCCAGCGGCGCCACGCAGCTGCAGCTCTCGCTGCGCGACGGATCCGTGATCGGTACACGCTTACGCTTTCATCCTAATCATGGTAGACGACTGTGGAGGTGTATAATAGTCATGACGGTTTGTGTGGGCAGAGCTTCAAGTGCTCCCGCAGTGGACGGTCGCACAGCTGAAGCGCCTGGTCGAGCGCACAATCGCGCGCCGAGTCGAGGCCGCGACGGGCAAGGCGCGGTCGATCTCTTGGTGGGGGAGCGCTGCGCTTGTCGTTGAATGGAGAGACACGCTCACGTGGGTTCTCGCGAAACAGGAAGAAGCACTGGACGCGGTGGGCGATCGAGTTGGACGGCTCAGTGCTGGACGACGGCCGGCGCTCCCTCGAGTCGTTCGGGGTGAAAAGCAGCTCTGGCGTCTTGCATTTCGTGCCGCGTCGACCCGCACCGCGAGCCACTACCAAGACGCCGGCGCAGCCACGACGACGCGACAAAACCCGATAACGAGCTGTCTGTATTACAATGGTGGGGGCCACCCCTCTAGGTATCTCTCTCCTCACACACGCTCGACCTCATCGCACTTCTTCCTTGTCTTCCTCCATCGCATCGAGCAGTTCCTTGAGCTCGGCCCAGAGCTTTTCGCGCGGCTCGCCCTCGAGCGCGCCGTCGAGCTTGGCGCTCTTCTCCTCGCCCGTCTTGGCGAACCACACCTGACAGATGTGCGTGTCGCCCTCGGGCACGGGCAGCGCGTGCTTGTCCTCGAGCCACACGGGCGGGCCCTTGGCCACGAGCCGGCGCAGCTCGGCCTTGCAGTCGGCCTCCTGGACCTTCTTCATGTACGTGTGGAACTGCTCGGCGAGCAGCTGCTCCACGACCTCGGCCGCGAAGAGCGCCGGGTGCCACGTGCCGCTGGGCGCGGTCTGGTACTCGCAGTAGTTTCCGTCCTCCTCCGTGATGTCGTCCATCGACGCCATGCACTCCATGCCCTCCGTGGGCTTGCCGTGGACGCTCATCGTCGTCTTCCGGCGAGATCTCGAAAATGAGGAGCTCTTTTCCTGCACTGGTTGGTATCAGTAGTACACTCATACCTGTATAATGTCATACTCCTCTCCAGTGCCCACGTGGTCAAACCCCCCACACAAAAACATCCAGCATGGTCGACTACAAGGGCCAGGTGCTGGCCGAGCGCCTGCTCGCCGTGTGCTTCGTGGTGATCTGCACGCCCGCGTGGATCTACGGGTACCTGCAGCAAGACTTTACGTACCCACTGTACGCGTGGGGCGCCGCGACCGTCGTTGCCGCACTGGTACGGATCGCGAAATGCCGTGTTGGGACCATCATGACAACTAATCCCGTCCTGCAAATTTGCCAAGGTCGTGCTGCCCAACTGGCCGTTCTACAATCGCAACCCGATCCAGTGGGCGGCCAGCGTCAAGTACATCAAGAAGGAGAAGAGCGAGGCCGAGGCCAAGAAGAACGCATAACCACAGGATGGCATAGAACGCGAAAGAGTAAACAAAACTGCGATTCATTGTTCCTTTCGTCTCTATCGGGGAGACCGTCGGGCAAGAGAGCAGCGAGGGTTACAAAATGCACATGGCGCGTTCCTCAGGCGGGGCGGAACGCGGCAACCGGCGGGTCAGTGATGGTCGATCATCTATTCCTCGTCCTCGCCATCGTCCTCATCATCGTCACCCTCGTCCTCGTCGCCTTCCTCCTCGTCGTCGGAGTCCTCCTCCTGAGAATACATCATCAATCCGCGTCAATGCCATATCCTGCCAAGCCACTAGCGCATACATCGCGACGTACATCCGCCGCGTAGCACGCAACCGCGTTCTTCCAGACGTCGTCCTTGATGGTCTCGGCAACGTCCTGGTCACCCTCCGTCGACTCGAGCCACTGCACATACGAGTCGCAACACGTCAGCTTCCACATCACACTCCAACGAACAGATTCAGAAATAACGCACCGAAAAGAAGATGCTCTCGTCCTTGACCTCGTTGGCCTCCTTCGAGTCCTTCCACTTGACGCCACTGGTCTTGACCTGGAACTCGCCGTCCTCCTTGTAGGTGATCTCCTTCCAGAGCTTGCCCTTGCCGAAGTACGGGTTCTCGCCGAACGTCTACGCATCGGTCATCTCCCATCAGAACCAGCGTGCCTCTCAAAATACGAAGAACTCGTGCACGCACCAGCTCAAGCTTGAAGCCGCCGGCCTCGTCGATGAACGTAACGTCGAGGTCCTCGAGCGACTCGAGGATCTTCTCCTCACCCTCGCTGAACGAGCTCGCCACAAACGGGTGGTTGCTGAGCTGCAAGTCGCATCACCACGGCATGGAATCGCACTGTCAGTCCAACCGTATCACAATCGACACGGGGTCGCTTTCCCAATAGAATACGCACCGCCTGCTTCCAGAAGCCCGGGATGTCGCGCAGGAGCTTGCCGCGCTTCTCGTAGAACGGGCGCTTGGCGGCATTGTACTTGCTCTCGATCTTGATGATCTCCTTGTTCATCTTCTCGTCCTCGGCGTTGATCTCCTCCTCGACGGCGGCGACGCTCTCGAGCACCTTCTGGATCTTTTCGTCCACGACGGGCGCGGCGTCTTCCTTCTCGCCGGTGCGCTGGCGCTTCGGGGACGGGGGGCCGGCCATTGTTGCTGGTTCTGACGGAGTCGGGAGGATGGGGGGATGCGGGGGCGCGGGCGCGGCTTGCGATCTGACAGAGCGCGGGGGGCGGGAGGCAGTCACGGAACTCTTATCCCAATGGCTCCATGTCCTTTGGCGGGCAAGAACCAGTTGTTATAAACACGTGTTTTAAACAGTATTCAGAACACCCCGCTAGCTCCAAGATGGGTTCAAGCGCAGCAACGACACGGCCTCCGCGGCCGAGCCGGCGGCGAGCGGCTTGGCGTCGCCCGCCTGGTTGTTGTGGCCTCGTCTTCCTCGAGGACTCGCGCTGCTCGAGGGCTCGTCATCTCCGGCGCGGAACGCGTGCACGAGATCCACAAACACGTCGAACGAGATCTACCGCACACGGAGAGCCAGACGTGAGGAGCTACGCCGGACACGTTGGTCCACAACGAAAAAAAACCTACCGCGAACGGCTCGGGCTGCTTGAAGATATCGAGTTGGCGCGTGAGCTCGGCCGTGGTCACGCCGACGCCCAACACCTGCACGAGCGCGCGTCGCACTAGAAGGAAAATAACAGAGATGAGTCACCGCCATCCAGAACACACACACACACA
>JAADVT010000374.1:0-29783 GCA_023335895.1 Pythium rishiriense
CTCAGTGTTTGCGTACCATCATTCGAAACGCGGACATCTTCAACTACTGCACTCACTCATACCCCACCCACAATCGATTCCTATTGTGGGTGTTGAATTTCAATCCCACGTCGCTTCCCACGGCCCGAGCACACAGTTCGCCACTGGATAAGTTCAATGCAACTCTGCGTAGCAAGCTGCCTGATCGACGCCCGGAGAACCGAGTCTCACTTGTTCGTTCGTTGACAGAGATGGGGTTGGTCGTCGGGGAAGTCTGGGTCTCACGTTGCGGCATCTCGTCTAGCATCCACCGGCAGCGCTCCGGTCTTCGCCACGCGTAAAAACATGGTGTCGGGAAGCACGCACACGCGCCCACTTTGGACGGACCAACACCACCTCCAACGCGGAGCTACGCTGGATGTATGTTCATCTCGAGCTTGTGGCTCATGAAGGTCGAGATGAGGACGCTAGCCTCCGAGACCACGGCCTCACAGCCGTCGTCGGCCCAGCGCACGCCGTCGGGCACGAGTTGGACGCCACCAGCGCCGAGGCGCCGGGAATCTACGGTCGTCGGTGGCGTCGGCTGGCAGTGTCGCGTGCACTGCCATGGCCGCCGTTGGCGCGAGCGAGTCGGCGTCGCCCATGGCGGTCGGTCTCTCGTTTCGAAGGGCGTCGCTTCCACTGGAAGTAGCTTCCACTAGAAGCCTTCCAGCAGGCGCTGCCGATGGCACTGCCATCGCTGCTGTGTATGTTTCCATAGACGACAGCTACCAGGGCGATCTCAAAAAGGCGCTTTACTCCTGATTGGATAAAATAAATTAAATATAGTAAATGATTGGCCAAAACCATGATGGCTAGTGTAGCCATCTTGCGCAGCAGCTCCTTCCTGGCACGACACGCCCGCATCAACGCGCCCGCAAAGTGCGAGCACGTATTCCTTCGTTCGGCGACGACGTCTAAACAGGACGAGCGTGTGGTGCGCACGCACGAGTCTCCACGCACGCGTATTTTTGGCTGCGAACGGACCGTGGGGTAGGGAACCCATGGGTACAGGCCGTTGCAAGAATAGCCGCTCGATCTTACAGCCCCGCGTTCACACAGCCATGTGGAGCAACTAATCCGAGTCAGGGAGCGGCGCCGTCCGGATTTTTGCGAGGCTGTATATTTAGCCCCGGTCGAGGGGGTGACTCCCCTCTCGCGGTCAGAAACCGAAGGCCTGGGGAGGGGGCGGCCGCCCTGCCGTCGGCGAGAGTGTGTCCAAGCTGCCATCTGCGCGGAAAGGAGAGGCGATCGATCGACCACGGCGTGGTTGGAGCGCTCGCGGTCGCATTGGAGCCCGTAACAACTAAGTCCTACGAAGAGAGCGGGCTTGTCGCCCCCGATGCCCACGTGGTGAAGCGCTTCGGCCCGTACACGCGAACACAGACTCCCACACAGATTCCAGTTGGCTCGACTGCGTGACCGTACCATGGGCGAGCTCACGGCGATCGCTCCGGGCGGAAGCGGTGGCGGTGCAGCCCCCAAGGCGCGACCCAGCGCCAACGGCAGCGCCAACAAAGTCGCGCCGACGTCGCCGTTCGGCATCACGATCGACGAGATCCGGAATCTCAACCAGGACCAGATGACCGAGGCCAACCTCGCCGAGCTCAACCGGATAGGCGGCTACAAAGGGCTCGCCGCGTTGCTGTGCGTGGACCCGGAGCACGGGCTGCCGCAGAACGAGATCGACAATGGCTTTGCGGTGCGGCGCGAGCGGTTCGGCCGCAACGTGTTTACGGACGCGCCCATGAAGGGCCTGCTGCGGCTCTTTTTCGAGAGCCTCCAGGACACGACGCTCATCATCTTGATCTGCGCGGCCATCGCGTCGCTCGTCACGGGCTACATGGAGCACCCGGAGACCGGCTGGAGCGAGGGCGTCGCGATCCTCACGGGCGTGATCCTCGTCGCGGTCGTCACGTCCGTGAACAACTACTCCAAGGAAAAGCAGTTCCGCGCGCTCAGCGCCAAGAACGACGACGTCCAAGTCAAGGTCATGCGCGCGGGCCGGCCCGACCAGGTGCCCGTGGGCGAGATCACGGTCGGCGACGTGTTGATCCTCGAGACGGGCGACAAGGTGCCCGCCGACTGCGTGCTCATCCGCGCGCAGGACCTCAAGTGCAACGAGTCGAGCCTCACGGGCGAGCCCGACGACGTGGCCAAGACCCACGCCAAGGACCCGTTCCTGCTCTCGAGCTGCCTCGTGGCCTCGGGCCGCGGCGAGTGTATCGCGATCGCCGTGGGCGCCGAGTGCCGCTGGGGAAAGATCAAGTCCAAGCTCGTGCGCGAGCAAAAGGCCACGCCACTCATGGAGAAGCTCGAGGAGATGGCCAAGCAGATCGGGTACGTCGGCATGTTTTTCTCGATCGCGACCATGATCGCGATGGTCGTGATTTATGCGCTGTCGGACGACAAGAAGGCCGAGTCGTCGTGGCCCAACTACATTCTCCACACGTTTCTCATCGGCGTGACCATCATCGTGGTCGCGATCCCCGAGGGCCTGCCGCTCGCCGTGACCATCTCGCTGTCGTACTCGACCAAGAAGATGCTCAAGGACAACAACCTCATCCGCGTGCTCGCGGCCTGCGAGACCATGGGCAACGTCACGAGCATCTGCTCGGACAAGACCGGCACGCTGACCGAGAACAAGATGACCGTGGTCGAAGGCTGGGTGCTCGGCAAGTACTTCCACGACGACGTGCTCAAGCAGCCCCGCGTGTCGCTGCCCGTGGACGCCGCGGCGCTCGCGGCGCTGACCGAGAACGTCGCGGTCAACACGAGCGCGTTCCTCAAGGACGCGAGCACCGCCGGGGCCGAGCCCACGGTCCAGGGCAACAAGACCGAGGGCGCGATGCTGCTGCTGCTCCACAGGGCCGGGTTCGACTACCGCGCGCTGCGCAAGGTCCACTTCCAGGAGGCGCGCGGCGACCGGCTTTTCCCGTTTTCGTCCGAGAAAAAGACCATGAGCGCGCTCGTCAAGCGCGGCGACGGGGGCGCGCGGCTGTACACCAAGGGCGCGGCTGAGGTCATCGTGGCGCGCGCGGCCAAGTACGTCAACCACGACGGCCAGGTGTGCGAGCTCACGGCCGTCAAGCGCGCCGAGCTCGCGGCGATCGTGACCAAGATGGCCGAGGCCGCGCTGCGCACGATCTGCGTGGCGCACCGCGACTTTGCCCCGGGCGAGCTGCTCGAGGACTTTACGGCGCTGGCCGAGCCGCCCGAGGACCAGCTCGTGGTCAACGCGATTTTCGGGATCCAGGACCCGCTCCGCGCCGACGTGCCCGACGCGATCCGCGACTGCAAGCGCGCGGGCATCATGGTGCGCATGGTCACGGGCGACAATATCCACACGGCCTCGGCCATCGCGCGGCAGTGCGGCATCATGACGGCCGACGGGCTCGCGCTCGAGGGCCCGGTCTTCCGCAAGATGCCCGCCGACGAGGTCGCCAAGCTGCTGCCGCGGCTCCAAGTGCTCGCGCGGTCGTCGCCCGACGACAAGTTCCGGCTCGTCAACTTGCTGCGCGAACGCCACGAGGTCGTGGGCGTCACAGGCGACGGCACCAACGACGCGCCGGCGCTCCGCACGGCCGACGTCGGGCTGGCCATGGGCATCGCCGGCACGGACCTCGCCAAGGAGGCCTCGGACATCATCATCATGGACGACCGGTTCTCGTCCATCAAGCGCGCCGTGCTCTGGGGCCGCTGCGTCTACGACAACATCCGCAAGTTTCTCCAGTTCCAGCTCACGGTCAACATCGTCGCGCTCGTGGTCACGTTCGTGAGCGCCGTGAGCGGCAAGGAGCCGCCGCTCAACTCGGTCATGATGCTCTGGATCAACCTCATCATGGACACCATGGGCGCGCTCGCGCTCGGCACCGAGGCGCCGACCGAGGCGCTGCTGGACCGGAGACCCTTCAAGAAGACGGCGCCGCTGCTGGGCCGGTGCATCATCAAGAACATCGTGGTCCAGGCCACGTTCCAGCTCGCGCTCGTGTTTTTGCTGCTCGCGTACGGCCACTTGGAGTTTGGCGTCCACGAAGGAAACGTGTGCGTCTCTCACAGCTACGACCTCAAGTCCGACTTCCCGACGCTGAGCGCGACCGACACGTGTGTCACGGGCAACGGCGGCAACTGCTCGCTCGGCATTGTGTGTGAGGACTACGTCAAGTCAACGCTGCCGCTCGGCGACTACCCGCTGCCGTGCGTCAAGCAGTACTGCGACGAGTACGACTACCGGCACTACACGATCATCTTCAACACGTTTGTCTTTTCGCAGCTCTTCAACGAGTTCAACGCGCGCCGCACCAACAACGACTGGCGGGTCTTCCGCGGCGTCTTCTCCAACTCGCTCTTCATGGGCGTGATCATCGTGACCATCGTCGTGCAGGTGCTGCTCGCCGAGTTTGGCGGCAACTTCACCAAGACCAGCGGCATCACGTTCGGCCAGTGGGTCGTCTGCTTTGGCTACGGCGCGCTCTCGCTGCCCGTCGGTACGTACCGCGTGGTCCGCTTCTACCACCCTCGTCGCCCCACCTGTCTAAACCCTTCCTCTCTCTCTCTCTCTCTCTCTGTTTCTCGACGCAGGCATCCTCATGCGGCTCATCCCCGTGCAAGAATCGCCGAACGCGTTCGCCAACCCCAACAACATCTCGCAGTGATGTCTTCTCTTCCGAGCCGCAACGAGAGACGACGCGGGGACCCCTTCCTCGCCCCACCAAGCGTGGGCCTCCTGCTCCGGCCTCGGGCTGCTTCAGAGCCGTATGCGTGGCCTGGTGTGCGGTGCTCGATGGCGTGGTGGTTGTAGTTAGTAGTAGACCCTGGGCGGCGGCCGGCTCGAAGATGGCGATGTACAGACCCGCGCAGTGTGCGCGACGCTCCCCCCGCACCGACCAACCGCTTCATCTTCCGAGAGAATCAGAGAGAGAGAGAGAGAGAAACCCCATTTTTTAATGAAGAATACACAACTGTAGCAGAATACACGGGAAACACGTATTTTGGTAGGAGACTTCTTACTGGTACATGTCTTGGAAGCGGGCGGCTCGCCCTACAGCAGGTCGTGGAGGCTCTTGGACACTTTGGACGCATCCCTCCGTGGCGGAGTCATCGCCCGTCGCCGCCCAACAAGCGACGCGGGGGAGTCAGGCGTCGAGGCCGTTGTTGGCGATCGCGTCGGCGTCGCCATTGTCGTCCCGTGTGCCGCCAGGTTCTCTTTGTCGCGCTCCTGTTCGTCGACGGGCATCGCCAGCACGTAAAACATCATGTAGCACGACTCCTGGCTGCGACTCGCACGAAGCGCAAAGTCTTCGCTGATCAGCGTCTCATGGGTGTCGTTGCGGCGCCGCCAAGTACCGCGCGGACCGCACACGTCAGCGACGTAGTGACCCTCGTCAACGGTTCGTCCAAGGTGATGGACGACGCTCTTGATCGTATACCGCTTGTTCGCCAACTCACCGAGTTCTGGCAGACTGGCATCAACGCCGTGGATATCCTGTACGGGGAACAGCTCCCGTGGGGCTTCGACGAGGTCGCAGCGCTTGTACAGCGTTCCAGTCACCGGGTTCACTTCAAACCTTTTCAGATGGAGCACCAGCACACGCGGCAGCGATTTGACTTCGTAGTGGGCCTTTGCCTCTCGGCCGTCTTTGCACTTTTCGCACGTGAGTTCAAGGACCTCGGGCTTGAACTGGTCCTTGAGCAAGTCGGAAAGCTGGATCGAGCTGAACGGTGGTCGCTCTGCCGGGGGCTGAGACGGAGGAGACGAAAGCAGTGGCGTTGTAGCAGTGCTCGTTGTCGTTGCCTCGGCAGCACCCTCAACAGGGTTGGGCTTTAGGTCGGAAGGTGCCACAGACTCTTCCAGCTTGTCGCGCAAACTGCACGACGACTTGGCACATGAGTAGAACCGTTCGCCAGCGGATTCAATCACTATTGCGTCCACTCCACAGTGGCACTGCTTGTTGTTCGCGACACCATGCAGTGGTTCAGACTGAGGCTCTTGGACGGGGGACTTGGGGAGAGGTACAAACGGGAGATCGAGCGAGAAGTCGTAGAACTTTTCCACTTGACGACGACTGTACTTGCAGCTGCAGCACGTGAGTGTCCGGTAAAGTTCAGCGCGGAAACATTCCGCTGGGAAAAGCTCGGCCACCAGTGCTTCTTGTTCTTTCGGTTCCAAGGGACTAGAGGTTGTCGTCGTCGTCGTTTCGGTAATCGGGGCCGTGGACGGGTTTGCCTCGGCGTCCTCCGGCTTCTTGTTTGGCCGGAAAAAGTTTAAAAGACTCGTCTTTTTCAGCGCCGGCGGAAGTTCGACGGCAGGCTCCGGCTCTTCGGCGGTAAGAGGTACGTTGGTTTCATCCGCTCCAGCAGCCTTGAGCACGCCCTCAACAGCCTGAACCAGTTCCTTTTCGTATTCAGTGACTAACTGGAGGAGAAACTCGTGCGCGTCTTGTTGCATGTGCCTACACTCATCTCGAAACAGGTTAGCATCCTATTCAGTTTTTCCTCCCCGTATCCACACAGGCAGGTATAGGTACTTACGATGCAAACCGAGAATTGCGTCGCCCCATGACTGCTTTGAGCGGTTCAGGATTGATGGACGTATCGCTTCCGTCGATAACTTGTTGCAGCAGCACCGCGAGTTTCTTTTGGACAGCGAGTCGATCGGCGGCGTCAGCGTTCTTCCAAGTCGCAAGCAGCTCGGCGATCTCGTGCGAGCTGCGCACCGAGCCTTTCGCCGCGAGGTACTTTTTCAGGATGGGCAGCATCCAGTCGTCCTTGTGCAAGTGGTCGGCGAAGCCTGGCAGCGCCGCAAGCGACTGCACGATCGCGTTCATGTAGCAAAAGTTGCCGAGGTTGAGCAGCCCGTGGGTGACCTTGCGAAGCCCCGCATCGCCTGATGGCGGGTTGCTATTGGGCGTGCGATTCGCCGACAGCGGGCGCAACGGCGGCGTCCCGTTCTGGTGGAGCTCACCAAGCGGCCGCGAGGGCGAGCGGAGCTTGGTGGCCGGCGACGGGCGCCGCACGGGGCTCATCTCGCGCGCATTGGTCGGCGAGAGGAAATACGGCGACCGCACGGGCGGCGGGCGCGCGCCGGCCGAGTGTTCGGGCTCCTCGCGGGGCACGTCGTCCAGCATGCGCTGGAGCGAGCGCACGCGCTTGTTGACGATGCCGCCCGACGACCGCACGGGCGTGTTCTCCTTCTCGCTCGCGCTGTCGCGGGACCGGGAGCTCGTGGGCGTGAGCGAGTCGCGGCGGATCGACGGCGGCGTGAGCTGCACCCGCACGGCGCGGCCGTTAGCGCGCGCGGGGCTGAGCCACTCGCGCGGGCGCGGCGACGCCGACGAGGGCGTGGCGGTCGCCGGGGGCGCCCCGGGCGACGGCGTCGAGAGCACCGCGGGGCTTTTGGGCGGCAGCTGCGAGAGCGACACGATCGGGCTCGCGCGCCGCGGCGCCGGGGCCGCGGGCGACGTCTTGCGGAACGGCGAGCGGAACGGCGACTTGGACGGCGACGGGAACACGCCGTGGGCCTCCGACACGGTCGAGCTGGACGACGCGATGGAGAACGGCAGCGGTGGCGCGAGCCGTGGCGAGCTGTTGCTCACGTCGCTGAGCCGGCGCCGCCCGGGCGTGGACGGTCCCGGCGACGGCGCCGCCGGCGGCTTGGCCGGGCTCGCGAGCGAGTTGACGACGGGCACAAAGCCCACGCGCTGGCTGTCGGCGAGCTGTCGTCGGATCTTGCGGCGCTTGCGCGAGGCCTCGCGGCCGGCGTCGCCCGCGACTTGGGCGCGGAGCTCGTGGAGGAACGCGTCGCCGGGCGCGTCGCACGCGAGGAAAAAGGAAAAACTGCGCTTGCCGTTGGTCAGCGTGACGCGCTGGGCGTCGCCGTCGTCGGTGCGGGCCGTCTCGAGCGCGCCGTGGGCGACCCAGAGCATGGCATCGTCGCTCACGAGGCGCGCGTTGCCCATCTCCTTCTTGAGCGCGAGCTGCGGCGAGAGTTCGGTGCGCGCGACGACCGCGCCGTCCGCGCCGCGCTCTTCCACGACCACCTTCTCGAGACACTGATGCGACGGAACAAAAAAACAAACGAGACCAGTCATCAATACCCCTACCACGGCAACGAGGGTCCTCTGCTCATTCGTAGACACACGGACCTTTGCCTGGAGCACCTGGTCCTCCATGGCGCTTTCGCTCGCTCCGCGTCGGCGAATCTCGGGATGGAGGGACTCAAAAACGGCGCGAAATCGTTGCGCGGGGGGATTTTGTCTGGTCTGGTTTGGCGGCAGAATCAGGGAAAAACGTGTACCACCGATGTGGTACACCATATTCTATTTCGTGCGATGCCATTTGACTGCCAAATCTAATATGGGAGGGGATGAACGACCATCACTCCTGGGCCTTCGGGGTGCTGTGGGCTCGGCACAGGCCCTTGTGGTGGCGGTAGTTGAAGCACACCGAGGCCTTGCAGAGCTTGGCGCCGCCGTGGCGGCGGCAAAAGCCCCCACCTTGCGCGCTCCGGTTGCAGTCGCTGGCGCTGCAGCGCTTCCCGCCTGTGGAAACCGTCATACCGTCAAGTCAGTCCACAACTCACCAGAGCGCTAGGATTGCGCCCGCACCTCCGTGGCTCTTGCAGAGCCCGCGCGATTGGGCCGCGTTGGAGCACCCGATGGTCGAGCAGCGCTTGCCTCCGCCGTGGGCGATACAGAAACCGCCGCCTTGGTCGCTGCGCGTGCAATCGCCGTGCGAGCAGCGCTTGCCACCGCCGTGGCGCTTGCACAGTCCTTTGGAGCGAGCGCCTTTCCCGCACCCTGGCACGGCGCAGTCCTTGGACCGGCGAACGGTTTGAGCGACAGTTCGCTCTGGCGGCGGCGCGAGCTCGAGCGGCGATGCTGCGCTGTCCAGTGAGCGGCGGTTCGAGCCCAAGGGCTTCTTGGCTGCTCGGCCCGTCAGAGCGGCGGCTGGCTTGGAGTAGACGTGGCACGTCAGGCTCGGCCGTACGCCTTGGAGGCTTGTCTGCGTCGGTTGGTTCTCTTTGTCGTCGTTGCCGCTTGGGCTGCCAAAGAGTCGAGTCCGCGTTGATCGCCCGGACTTCCACTTGGCCGGGAGCGGGCGGATGGGTACCGAAGGTCCTCGAACCTGACCACATATCGTTTCGAATGAAGGGAGAGTTGGAGCTGGGTGGAGCTTGGCACGCAGTTCGTATCGCTTCGTCACAGCACGCTCCGATCCTAATTAGCCCGAGTGAGACCAAACCACAGACCATTTTCCGGATCCAAAGCGAGTTTCGCACCTTGGTGTGGGGGCCGTGGAACGAGGAGGCGGGCCGGGACCAGTAAGTTTCCAGACACGTCCGACATTGCTCCAAATGCTGGTATAGGAGGGCTTGAAAGGAACTCGCGGCCATTCGTTTCGAGTTCGGCGCTGCCTTGGAGCGCTCCATTCCCGTTGAGGAGAGGCAAAATGTCCGGACTGACATATCCCTCGGCGGGCTCGGACGTGCCCAGCAGTGCATCCCAATCACACGAGGCCAACCTAGCTCAACCATGGTCATCACTGTCAGAGTTTGCATTCGTACAAGCACTAGGCGTGAGACCTTACGTGTTGAAGGGTTCGAAGAAAGATCGTGGCGGGAGGCCCGTCGCGGTGGTATTCGCGTTCCCGGCGGCATGGTCGGCATTCAATCGGTTCTGGGTCATCATCGCGGTGAGCGACGGAAGCGGGTCTGGGAACGCCATGGCGTCCGAAGGTGCCAGGTAGCGCGGCGCCATCGCTGGTTCTTGGAACGCGCTGGAGGCGGCACGGGAGGTCGCGGACTCTTGTGGCAGGAGAGGCGCGGAAGCCAAAGTGAGCGCGTCTACGCTCACGACGCTGCTGCTTGTGTGGAGCGTGCGAGTGGCCGTGAGAACAGTGATCGGAGGGAGGGGATAAGAGCGAGAGAACACAAAAACAAAAACACAGCGACATCGCCCTCGCACGACGGCCGCCACACAAACAATGCGCAGGCAGTTTACTCTGTCGGAGCGCCGGCAGTGGACGCGGGTGCGCGTGGCGCGTTCGTGCGACCGCCCGTGGCGGAGCCGGAGGTGGCACGGACGGCGCGACGAGCCATGGTGGCGGCGAGTCGTGTGGAAATGGCCCTTCTCGTCCAGGGAGAAGAAAAACTGGACCCCAGAGAGTGATGGTCCGAACAGGAGAAATTATTTACCATATCGTTCTTGATTGTCTATTCAATATCGTAACTAGTCATACCAACTACTTTAATATATACAATAGACGTAGAAAATCTATATATCACTGTTCGTTGAGTTGAAGTTGTTTCAGAGTGATGGTTGCACCGGTTTTTGCAGGAATGCGGGGCCGTTTCGTCCCCACGGCTACCGGTCCCTTGCTCGTCCTTTTGGTTCTTCTGCTTGTGTCGGCACTGCTCACATGGATACCCGTGGCCACAGCCAGACAATGTACTCGCGTGCCATGGCAGTGCCACGGCCACGACCGATGGCACGCCCATGGCGCTACACCCGCCAACGACCGTGGCTCCTGGAGCTCTTCCTGGTGCTGCTCACGGTCTCCATGGCACGCGTGGCAGGCGCCATGTCACTGATTGGTTTTGACGCCGCGTTCACGAGTGCGTCGGCACCGTTTGCCGTCACCGAGTGTGACGCTGCCTGTACGTCGCCGGGCTCCGTCACGCTACAGCTCAGCCTCGTGCGCTCGGGTGATCTCTCGGGCAGCGACACGGTTTACGTCTCGACGCGGCCCTCGAGCGACGCCAACGCGCTGGGCGCTACGGCCGGCGCCGACTACACGGCGCTCATCAATGTCGCCGTCGTGTTCCAGCCGAGCGAGACCACCAAAACGGTGCCCCTGACGATCATCTCGGACGGCGTGTACGAGGAAGACGAGTTCTTCGAGGCCACAGTCACTTCGCAGGCCGCCAACGTCCAGATCAATAGCGACGCTCAAGTAGCCTACATCAAGATTGTCGACGGCGGGGACGGTACGTCGGACGCGTGGTAAACCGTACTGATAGGTGGATTTCACTGGCATGGTCCACTGACGTTTGCCGTCGTGTAGCGGGCATCTTTTCCTTTAATGCCAGCACCTACACCTTCAAGGAAGATGCCGGACTCGTGCAGGTCAAAGTGGTGCGCACGGGTGGCGCGAGTGAGACCGTCATCGTGACGTACCGCCTATCGAATCCCGGCTTGGCTACCGCCATCAACAACAAGAACTTCCAGCTCACAGACGCAATCTACCAGTTGACTTTCGCCGAAGGCCAGCGCGAAGCGTTCATTCCGGTCCGGATCATCAACGACGACGTGTACGAGGACCAGGAGTTCTTTTACCTCGAACTGTCCGCGTTGGCGCCCACGAAAGCCCATGATGACACAACCAGCATCGCCAAGTTTGGCGCGACTCGCACTGCCGCGGTCTTCATTGCCGACGACGGCGACGCTGGTCAATTCGACTTCGCAGCACCGTATAGCTTTTGCCGTGAGGACAATGGGAGTGCCGTAGTCTCGATCGTTCGGTCTCGCGGCTCGTCCTCGTCGTACACCCCCGTGACACTCACGGTCACAACAGTCGGCACGAGCGGCGGGAGCAACGCCACTGAAGGCGGGAGCTTGGCTTTTGACTACCTCGCCACGTCCGACAAACTCACGTGGCTCAACGGCGAGACGCGGAAGACCTTTTCCGTGCGCATTTTCAACAACAAAAAATATGAACCAGCGACGCGAGCGTTCAAGATCCGGATGGGAGTGGTCGAGGGCGGCGCGAGCATCGGTCCGCAGTCCGAGATCTGGGTTTACATCGTCGACGACCGCGACGCCGGAACGCTTTCGTTTGCGCAGGCCCAATACGAAGTAGCCGAGAACGCTGGCAGCGTATCGGTCGTGATTGTGCGCACCGGCTTGACGGACTCGAGTGGAATCAACACGTACACCAGTGGAACCGTGACTGTCGAAGTGGCCACGTACGCCGGTACAATCCTGCCCGGGAAGAACAAGTACGACGACGACTATGATAATGGTGTCGTCGAGGCCCGACGGTGCACCCATGTGAGCCCTTGCACGGCAGCAGCAGGCGTCGCCTACACGCCACTCTCGTCCACCACAGTCACGTTCGCGGACGGTGTCAACAGTTCGAGCGTCGCGATCACAATCCTAGATGACACGCTCTACGAAGCGCCTGACCAGGTTTTCAAAATCGTCCTACGGAACGTTCAAGGAGGCGCTCACATTGGCATCGACTACGAGCACCCGAGCGAGTGGTTTGGCTACCGCGCAGTGCTTCTTGACATCGACCGGCGCAAAGGCGAGCTGCGCGATTTTGTTGGCACCATTGTCACAATCAAAGACGACAACGATCCGGCCGTGCTGGTCTCGAAGGCCAGCCTCTCGGTCTCGGAGATTGGCCAGACGGACACCATTGACGTGTGGCTGAACTCGGTGCCGCAGGCCGATGTGACGGTGAATCTAGGTTGTGATCCTGCAGTGCTCATGCTATCCGTCGCGACATTGAAATTCACATCAAGCAACTGGGACAAGCGCCAAAGCGTCGTGGTGTCTGCCGTGGGCAACAGGCGGACACAAGGTCTGCCAAAAAGCGCGATCACAGTTACGGTCACCAGCACCGACACGCTGTACAACGGAATAATCCGAGATTCCCTCGCACGGACGAGCGGGTTCACACTTGGAGCCAAGATTTACACTCAAATACCTGGTATCTATGACACGGGCAACGCACTACATGCGTTCCCGTGGACAGAGAGCTTTGGCGTGATGACAAGTCCACAGACCAAGGCCGAGCTCATGGTGTTTGCACTCGATAACGACCCCGTCGGGGCTGTGGTCAAGCCAGAAACCGTTCGGCACAAGTCAGCGACCACACTATCACCCCAGAACCACGTGGCGGTACGCAAGGGTGACCACAAAGCCACAGTCAGCTTATCGCTGGCCAGCGAACCGGCGGGAAACGTGCAGCTCTCGTTTGTTGTGGTCGCCAACGATGGGATCAAGGTGTCCCCGACGTCGCTGACTTTCAAGGCGACAGATTGGGATACCGCTCAAACCATAGAAGTCGAAGCGGTGGCGTCATCAAAGACTGGCGTTGACGACGGCGTATACTATACTAGCTTTCGGGTGCTCTCTTCCAGCCCAGCCGATCCGTTCTACGATCTGGGAGACGCACCGTTGGTCACGATCTTTGTCGCTCGCTACCCGACAGCCATCGTTATGTTGGATGCCTCTGTCTTGCCAACGCGGGAGAACGACGTGACTGGCCCGGGCTTTGCATCGTACCAGGTGCGCCTCGGAAGTGAGCCCATCCATTGGGAACCGACCGGTAGCCAACAATACAAGCCTCTCGAAATCGTTCTGGCTGCGAGTGCGGACACGACACTCACGTTTAGCAGTGACGCAGCCGTCTCGATCGCGGCAGCAGGTAACACCGCGACTTTTGTGGCGGCCGCCAACGCCACCGCCAGTACCACAGCCGTTCGTATGGTCCGGATCGGGGTCGTACGATTTGTTGTCAGTCCCAAGATTGTCACTGAGACCGGCAGCCACCAAGTGGGCGGAGCCAAACTCAGGCTGTACCGGCAGAGCGGCGGGGAGAACGGCGGGCTCGGTGGGGTCACGGTTGGTGTCGCCGTCGCGGACGGCTCGATCGCTGCGAATTGGGACGAAAACTCGCTCCGAGCGGCCTGCGTCAGTGACATCAACTCCAACATACAGTGCGCATTGCGAAATACCACCACGATAGAGACACTCGCACTGTCGGAACTGTTCCCCGCGTCGACCAGCTTTGCCAATGTAAACAAAGCGACTGTGGGTGAAACGACTATCCAGCCCACGGGCTCGTTCGACTCGACTGCGAACGAGTTTGTTCCCGGAACCGGATGGGTGGAAGTGGACGTCACCGTCGCGTTGAATGCGTTTCTCGCCAAGCAGCACGAGCTTGAGCAGACGGGTAACCCGTTTGAGAGTGCGCTCACACTCTTGGTGTACACATTGGCGCCTTCGTTTTTTGCCTATGACGGCGCCACTGAGGTCACTTTCGCGTCCAAAGAAAACGGCGACGCGACATTGAGTCCCCAACTCGTGGTCTTGGGCTCGGGTCGTACCAACCTCGCGCTGCGAGGCAGCGTGTCGCAGAGCCATTCGGGGAACGCGCAGGCGGCCATTGATGGGGTGACAAGCTCGAATCTCGGTGTCGCATCTACCTTCGCGATGTCGTCCACCCCCTACAAATATCCGTGGTGGCAAGTAGATTTAGGGGCGCTCCGGCTCATTGACGAAGTCCTCGTGATGGCCAAGCGAAAGGTGTCAGCGGCATCGCTGACAACGGCACAGTTGCCCGTGACAGTGTGGCTATTACTCTCAGACATTCCGCTGTCGAACAACAACAACGACGTCGCAGGTTTCACAACGGCCAAGTCGAACGCCAAATTAGCGACGAAGTTCGATGTGGTTGGAAGGTCGTTCACAGTGTCCGAGGCCGACAACATCGTTCTGCGTTGGCGTGCGTTCGGGGCTCAAGGCTCGGCCGCGTTCGGGGACGACCACTTCCAAGCAGACTACTCTGCGACTGTCGAAGCCCGGTATCTTCTATTGCAAGTGGAAGGCGAGAACAATCTCCCATTGAGCGAAGTTCAAGTCTACCAGCCGGCGCTGGCGAGCACCAAGATGTCGCTTGGCGGCTACATGCCGTCGCCGTCCGTCGTCAGCAAAGACAAGAACCAAATCCTATTCCAGCTCGGCCAGCCGGGCGATCAAGTGGACAACGACTGCGACTCGAAGACAGCGATCTGTCGGCGCGAGCTGCTTTTCACCTCGGGGAACTGGTGGCAGCCTCAGACCGTGCGGGTCTCGATCGTCGATGACGCCGTCGCGACAGGAGAACGCGAGATCATGCTCACTCACACGCTCCAGAGCACCGACGAGTCGTTCCACGGCACAAGTGTCTGCTCGGGAAGCAACGTGGTAGACCCGTGCCGTCCAGCGCTATTCAACGAGTCGGGCGTGAAGACGCTGCGCGTCCTGGATGATGACGAGACCGTGATTCTGTTCTCAGCGTCCGAGCTCCACGTCGATGAGGGCAGCGCCGTGTACCCGAACGCGCCCAATGTGCGTCGCGAGCGACGCGTTTTTCCTACGTCAGTGCGCTGCAGCAGTGGCGCCACCAGCATCGTCAATGGCGTCGATCCCACGACCTGTGCCAACGTTTTCGCCAACGTTACGGCTGGTGCTGCAACGTGGGATACGTGCATCAAGACCCCATCGGCAGATACGCTGGCAGCGGGCTCCTCGTGGATCATGGCGGGCTTTGCTGAAAGTGATATCGAGCTTACAGAGATCACACTCACGATCCCAGTGATGCAAGGCGCTAAATACCTGCGTAGTGTCAGCCTCTGGTGGAGCAACGCGCTGGACATCAACTCGTCCACTTCGACGCTGCTCGATATTTCCAGTTCGTGGACGAAGATTCGCTCGATCGACATCGCCATGACATCTAGCGGTCAGCAAACGATCCGCACGGCCGATCTCACGCTCGCTGCCATCAAAGTACTCCTTGTGGCCTTGGACAAATCGTACGACGACACCACAAACTGCCTCGTCGCACCTTCGGTGGCGCTACGCGGTCGCGTGTCTGTGCCGTTTCCTCTCGCTGTACGTGGCGACCTCACGAACGTCAACTCTGTGGCGCCGAGTGAAAGCGGGCGGAGCCGCATGCACCAGGTGGGCCAAATGGCGACGTTGCAGGTCCGACTATCGAGTGAACCCGTCGAAAATGTCCAGATCGCGGTGGTTCCCGACCCAGATAATTCGCCTTTGAAGATGTTTGACGCGTCCACGACGTCGTCCGCGCCTCGACAGGACAGTCTCACGGGCGGCCAGTACGAGTCAGGCGAACATGTCACATTCAGCGCCCCGATTGTGCTTGTCTTCACACCGAGGTACGTCGTCGTTAGTCTGGAAAAACCTGGTACGTTCCTCATCTCTCTACCATTGCTCTGTAGCAACTGGAATGTAACCCAGGAATGGACGCACCTCGCGGTGGATGACAACCTCTTCAACGGGAATCGCACTTTCTCGGTGAGCCACGTGGCCACTTCGACCGATGCGACCACAGCAGCTATCCCACACCAAACGTTCCAAAACGGCGAGATCAAGCGGGATTTTGTGGTCGTCTCGTCCGACTTTGCGTACACAAACGCGCCGTTCGTCGTCGCGACCGAGCGCCAACCCTCGTGGCCGAACAACTGGACACCGACATGGATCAGCGGGCGCGGCACCGTCGACGTGACCGTCGTCGACGACGATTTGCCCGGTGTCACGCTCTCGGCCAGTTCCGTCGTGATCTCCGAGAGCGCGACGACACCGGGCAACTACTCGGTCGCGCTGGACTCGGCCCCCACGAGCGACGTGGTCGTCACGATCTCGTACGAGCTCGACGCGTCGCTGCTCACCGTGAGCCCACTGCGCCTGACGTTCACGTCGACCAACTGGAAGACGCCACAGTTTGTGTTCATCACGCCAGTGCCCAACACCATCTACGACGCCGGCGCGCCGCTGACGGTGGACTACGATCGTCTGGTCGCGAAGAAATCGCAGCCCGTGCTCAAGCACAAGGTCTCGAGTGCCAACGACGCAGCGTACAACGGACTTCCAGTCGGCAGTAATGAACCAGACAAAACCACGGCGTACGTCAAGAACCAGGGCGTCGTAGCCGTCGTGCAGGACGACGACACGGGCTGTCCGCTAGAGTACACCTGTCTCAATAGTGGCGTGTGCGTCAACGTCACCTACGGCGGCACCATCGGCACGAGCTCGGCCAGCGTGTGCCGCTGCCCCGCGACCTACGGGATGCGCAACTGCGGCGCCGACTGCGCCAACGAGCGGGACTGTGCGTTCAGCCGCGTCGAATTCCTGTTGCGCTGCCGCGTGGGCGACGCCAACGCGATTTGTGGGGCCACGTTCTCGCCGGCGCGGCTCGTGTCCACGCTGTACCGCATGCTCACGGCCAACGAGCTCACGACGTCCAGTGGCAAACGCTTTCCGAAGCTGTCGCTCGGCCCGATGGCCGACGTGCTGTACATCGTCAACGCCACGACTGCCCCCTGCACGGACGCCACGGGCAGCGCGTCGTCGTCGTCCGTCTGCGTCAAGGCGACCATGGACTTTGCCAAGACGGCAGGCGTGGTATCCAATCCGATCGTGGACAAGCTCCAGGGGTTTCTCGAAACCGGCTCATTGCAAACGCAGCCCCTGTTCGCCGAGCTCATGACCACGACCCAGCAGTACCCCCAGAGCCTCGGCGCGACTCTCGCCGTGTGGATCTTCGTCGGCTTTTGTGTCGCGAGCCTCGGCGGCGCCGCGACGCTCTTCACCGTGCGGTACGTCAAGGTCAAACGCTTCCACGTGCGGCCCGAGCTTGACTCGCCAGGGAACGACGTCACCGAGCCACTCACGCGCGGCGACGCCGACGCCCAGTAATCGACACGGTGTATTTGGCGATGACGCATCGCCCCCCATTTCTTGTCCGTTCAACTTGTGGACGAATTCGCACCGTCTAAAACGAGACCCACGCCAGTAACCGTCTGTCGCAGGAATCTCCGGCTGGCTTGAAGATCGGGGGAGTCGGCGTCTGGGTGCCATTCGTCCTCGTGTGCTGTGGACGACTCGCGGGCGGGCGCTGGCGACCTTGAAGTATGGCGAACGGCAACTGCCTTCAGCGTCCAATCATAGTCCGGAGACCGTATCCGTGGTGCAGTCCACGATGACACCGCTATGCGGTTCTTCAACCTGTGGTGCTGCCAAGGGACGCAGACACGGAAGGATCCCAGGGCCCACGGTGGCACAAGGAAGGCGCCTTGCCTCGCATCTAGCATCCTGCTCTCTAGAGCCTCTCACTTCTCAACAAACCTCCATCAATCGCTTCACCTTCGTTGGGCTCCTTCGACTCTGAACGCCGAGCCATGGTCGAGTTGTCCAAAGACCAGGGCTTTCTGCTCACGGCGTGCGCGTTCCAGGCCGTGTGTCTCATCTTCTACGCCGTCCACTTCGACACGAGCCACGCCAAGAACACAGATCCGAACGCCGACCCGACGCGTCTCCACAGCGTGTACGCCATGTACATGGACGTCCACGTGATGATCTTTGTCGGCTTTGGCTTCCTCATGACGTACCTCCGCAAGTACTCGCTGAGCGCCGTGTCGCTCAACTTTGTAGTCGCCGCTCTGTCGGTCCAGTGGGGCATCATCTGCGTCAAGATGGCCCACCAGATCGGCGACAACGACGCATACCCGCGGCTCGTGATCGACGCGCCGGCGCTGATCAATGGCGACTTTGCCGCGGGCGCCGTGCTCATCTCGTTTGGCGCCGTGCTGGGCAAAGTCACGCCCACGCAGCTTCTCTGGATGAGCTTCTTCGAGGTGATCGCGTACGCGGTCAACGAGTACGTACTCACCGAGCAGCTCGAAGTCATCGACGCCGGTGGGTCGATGGTCATCCACACGTTCGGCGCGTTCTTCGGGCTCGCGGTCACGCTCCAAATCGGCACACCACCCGTGGCCAGGCAGACCCACAACAAGTCGCGGTACACGTCCGACATCTTCGCGATGGTCGGCACGCTGTTTCTGTGGATGTATTGGCCGTCGTTCAACGCCGCGCTCGTGCCACCCGAGGGCTTCCGCCAGGAGCGCGCCGTCGTCAACACGCTGCTCTCGATCGCCGCGTCCTGTGCCGTCACGTTCGCGCTCAGCACGGTCTTGGCGTCCACCAAAAAGTTCGACATGGTCCACATCCAGAACGCCACGCTCGCCGGCGGCGTCGCCATGGGTGCGACCTGCGAGCTTGCGATCAATCCGGGCAGCGCCATGGCCATCGGCTCGGTCGCCGGCGCGGTCTCGGTCATGGGGTACTGCTTCGTGCTACCGGCGCTCGAGCGCCGCATCGGGCTCTCGGACTCGGCGGGCATCCTCAACTTGCACGGCATGCCCGGCGTGATCGGCGGACTCGCGTGCGGCTTCGCGTCCATGGCCGTGGCCGACGACTACTACGGCGCGACGCTCACGAGTATCTACCGCGCGCGTGAGCACCGCAGTGCCGCGACACAAGGAGGGTACCAGATCGCCGCGACGTTCGTGTCCGTGGCCATCGGGGTCGTGGCCGGCGTGGCCGTGGGCCAGTTGCTACGCGTGCCGCGGCTCTTCCGCCAGCAGCAAATGCTGTACGACGACGACGAGTGGTTCCATGTGCCCGAGGCCGGCGAGGGCGACTACCTCAAGAGTTCGCCATCGTCGCCCATGGAGATGGAGCTGCTCGACAAGAGCGTCCACGGCGGCGCGCCGGGGCAGCCGATCGGCGGCGATGCCGTGTACGTGGCCGTCCACGGCGACTAGAAACTCCCTCCCAACGCCACCGTCTACGTTCATCTGGGAAGCTTCATCTCGTCGGCTCAGGAACGTGAACTTGGTGGGGAAAGGATCCATCACGCCAGACTGACAGCCAATGGTGCGCGTGACTGGGCTCACGGAGCGTCCACGACGCGAAAGCTATGGAACGGCACCGCCGTTAAGGTAGATCGGACCGAGCCACGAGACTTACACCTTCACCAAGGCGTGGTCAGCGACAAATACTCGAGTAGGACTAGATATTGCTTGCTAACTGACTCAAGCTGGTGTGTCCTCACGGCATCATCGTTTTTTTGGAAATGGCCGCGAAGAAACTGATATTTACAATGCGCGATCCATGGGTTGATGGTGGTCTGAATCCCATCGATCGAGGCCAGGGTTTGTGCCGGCGTGTTTTTGGGTTTTGGGACAAGGAATATTCCCAATGTTGTGTTTTTGGGTTTTGGGACAAGGAGTATTCCCAAGGAATGTTCCCAACAAAGAGACCGAACAAACAGCAAGTCGTGGTCCGCGAACTTACCGTTGTAGTACAGGTGCACGAGCTTCTCGACGCGCGCCTCAGTGAGTTGGTTCCGCGCGCGCATGTGGACGAATTTCAACGCCGAGAAGTTGCGCTCACTGACCGCACTCGAGCAGACAGAGGAGAAGGCAGTTAGGGCAATCTCGCACAGGAGTGGAAAGCGCGTGCTCAGCACCCAGAACTGATGGGGAGAGAGTGCACCTTCGTCGAGGAGGTGGACAGTGTGCGGGTCGATCATGTCGAGGCGCTCAACGTGCTCGGTAAAGGCGGCAAATTTCTTCGACGACCGCCGCTTCGAACTCGTCACCGTGCCACTTGCAGACCAAATCTTGAAGTGTGGCACGCGTATCGGGGTCCATGTTGCCACCTAAATAGCGAGGGTTCAGTAAACAAGCGACGCCGTGCACATCTCGATACATGAAATCAAAGCGCTTTTCAATCGCCTTCTTCACAACCGCCTTGTCACTGGCGGAAATTCCCAGGACGGAAACGCACGCCTCTGAATCGAGAAACATATCGTAGACGTCCGATGGACGGGTGGTAAAGCGCTCACACTTGCGGATGAGCTTGGTAAACATCTTGAGCAGTGAGGACGCCTTTCCCAAATTAGGCACGAACGAAGGGTCGGCGACTAGGTCTTGGAGAAAGCGTCGCTCCGTCTTCTTCTTCTTCGTGGAATCCACGAGGATTCCACGACGCACTAAAGAACTTGATTCGAACGAAGTACAGTCGAGAGACAGCGCTGGACAGTTCCCCAGCGGCCCAGCGGGTTGTCGCGGGAAGGGCTAGCGCGGGCAAATCCGATTCCACCTGGGCGGCCCGAATCTCCGCATGGAGTAGATGGTGCTTCCGCATAAACTTTACTAGACGCTTGGACCCATCCACAAGCGCGCTGAACTACTTGATGGCCTTGATAATGTCGTGCATCAACAGACGGAATGCGTGCGAAGCACAACCATGGAAAAACATGCGTGGGTACTTCGGCCCCAGCACAACCCACATGTTCTGATTCGCCGCAGTATTGTCGGTGACGACAGCCGTAATCTGCAGAAAGTCGTGACGTGATCAACGCCTGCGGCAAGAAAGGCGGCGTCGTGGCTTGTCGTTCCGGTGTACTGGCTCTCCAAAAAGAAGGATGACGAACTCCGAGGGGCCATGTAAATGACGACGGTCTTTCCGTTTATATCGGTCCACGAATCGGTCGTCAGGCTGCACATGCGTTGTTCTAGAGCGGCCTGAATGTGCGCAATCGACTGGGCGTATGCCTCGTTCAGAAGCCGGCTGCGCAACGCGTGATCGGTGGCCGGGTCGAGCTCAGGGTGAACAAACCGAGGTGCGGCGGCGAGCTGGCAATGAGACAGGGAATGGAAAGACACGCCCGTCTGATACGCCCAGGCAGCCAGGCCGGCCTCAAACTCCTTGACCTTGGCCAGGCCGAGCGCAAACGGGAAGCAGGAGGTGATGGTCAGTAGACAAGCCATCATTACACACTTCTTTTGAAGATGGAGGTGAAGACGCTCGACGTGGCGAAAATCATAGGTATGGATGATTTTTTCGCAATTGTTGCAAGAGACAACGTTATCTTCAACGATACAGCTTTCCCAAGCGGGATCGCGCGGGCGGCCCCGCGCTTGGATGTCTCGGGGCTCGATGACGCTTTTATGGCAAGTATGGGAATAAAATTGCCAGTAGAACGCGACCAAAAGGCCTGTAAGTGCTGCGGATAGCGCAGACGACCTCGGCCTGTTCGAACTAGCGGTTTGGGTGCCTCAGCGCTCGTTAGAACGCCCCAGCACCATTGGTTGCGTTGCCATCCCAGAGAATTTGGGAAAAACACATTTGGGACACTTGGTTTTTTCCGATTTTTAGGAACCCTGATCGAGGCAAGACAGCAACTTGCCGTGCTGGGATGATGACCGCACTTTGATGCCAAGAGACCATAACGATACGAACTGATATCAAACTTGTACATAAACTGACCGAGTGAAGGCCTCGAGGTTTTTCATCATGATAGGAACCTCACTCTTGCTCCTATGTTCCTAACGATTTTTTACGAGTGATGGTCCGATCGATCCAGAGAGTCATTTCCGCCAGACCAAGACGACGACCATGGATCCGACGGCGATTTGGGGTGAGATCGAGCGCTTCCAGGAGCACGGGCTCGCGACCACGGCGGCGCCGCATGCCGCGGCCCATGAGAAGCTGCTGGTCCAGCAGTTTCTGCAGCGCGTGCCGCTCGAAGCGCTTTTCTTTGTGCTCCAGAGCGCGAGCGACGGCGGCGACGCCAAGAAGGTTCGTTGAAGGCACTGGCCGACACGTAGCGAGTATCTTAGAACAAATACGCTTCCGTAGGTGAAGACCGCGTGCGCGTGTATCGACCGCGTGCTGGGCAGCGATGCGAACGAAGGCATGTTCTTCCAGCCCGAGGTGGGGGGCGCATGGCACTAGATATCTTGTGTCCATTCCATGGCGTTCACTCAAGCGCTCGGCTTGTGGGTTTGGCCGTAGATGCTTCCGTTTATTCTCGCGGGTCTCAAGCACCACGAGAGAGCCGCGCGATTGCTTTCGGTGAACCAGCTGATCGGCCATTTGAAGAGCCACCCCAGCGCCGAGCAAGCCAGCGCGCTGGTGAGTTTCGCTTTCTGTCAGTGCATTTGAGGTCGAGCAAGAGCTGACAGTTGCCACCTGCGTGTTTAACGAGCAAGGCGGATGCAACATTACTCCACGAGCTGTGTCAAACGATGGCGGACGAAGACGTTGAGATCTCGTCAAAGGCGGCGACGGTTCTGGACCGGGTAGGTGCGGGCTACTGACAAAACGACCGTTTTTGTGTTGTGACGACTGACGATATTGTCGCGCAGCTTGCACGTGTAGACGGCAGTGAGCTGTACAAACCTACACTGGACGCGCTTCGCGTGACTATTCAGGATGGGTGCGTACCAACGTGAACGGCGGTTTTCTGTTTTGGTTGTCGAGCTGCTCATCGGTTTCTACATGCGAGCAGAAATGTGACAGAGTCATCGATCGAATTCATGCGGTACTTGGAGGCCGTTGCGAAGATCTGCGAGCACAACGACCAGCACATGCAGTACGGAATTTCGACTGGCGCCGTTGATATCGTAGGTGTCGCGAGTGAAATGGATGCACTCATAACACAAACTGACTCGGCGCTCGCGGTGGTTGTAGGTCCTCAACTGTTTGAAGTCAAGCGATACCCTGTTCGTGATGAATGTCCTTGATCTCGTCCCAAAGCTTTGCCAGTCCGCAGTGGGCGTTGTTCACATCTTTGAATCAGGTACGGATATTGTGTGCGTGCTTTATAGATGACACAAACCAATCGTGCTTGTTTGCCCATCGTCAGGAACGCTTCACACACTGCTCGGCATGAACCAGGGTACGAGGCTTATTCATTCGGGGTATCCATTGGTAGCATCGGTTGGGTTGACAGATCATGCCGTTCATGGAATAGATCCATTCACGGGTGACAGCGCACTCCGCCTCATCGGCGAAATCTCCGCCACAGCCGCGAAGTTGAATGTCGAGTCGTGGAACTGGAGCGATCCCATGCTGTCCAAGGCGTTCCTCTCGACGATCGAGCAAAAGATTCAGAGCACTGAGGAGCTTCAGCAGATCGCTGCGATGGACGCGATCGCCGCCTTTGCGTCATCCTCTGAAAAGGGTAGGTTTGCGCTCTTCAGCGCAGTTCATGGAAGTCTGGTCACTCTCACATCGCGTTTCCAACCCAACAAATTTACAGAGCTGAACCTCTTCCTCCAGCACAAGCACCTGTGCAAGCTCATCCTGCAGCTCGGCGCGAGCACCAAGATGGCGATCAAAGCCAACTGCCTCCACACGGTCGCGCGGATCCTCGGCGCGAGCACGCGGCTTCACCAGTCGGCCAACAAAGTACCAGCCGAGAACGCCAATGTGTGGACGCTGAACGAACGGCTGTTCCACGCGCTCGGCACCGAGTCGCGCCAGCCGTCGACTATGGCGCTCGTCATGGCCCAGCTGCGCCAGCCATTCGACGAGATCCGCATCGCGTCGTTCACGCTGCTGCGTGCAGTCGCGACGCAGAACAGCGACTGGGGTGTGCGTGCACTGCTCGCGTACGGTGGGTTTTTCGAGTTTCTCCTGGACCGGACGACCGAGCCGACCAAGGAGACCCGCGAGTGGAAGTTTGCAGTTGTGGACGCGATCGTTGCGTCGCCGTTCCAGCGCCTTGTGGACGCCGCGACGCTGGAGAAGCTCCAGAGCCACTTCCGGCAGGGCCCGTACGTAGGCAAGGGCCTGACCGAAATGGACATGGAGGCTGCCTGATGAGACCGAGACTCGACTGACCGATGTGAAGCCATCTCGAGACTAACGATGTTTAATGGGTTAAAATACGGCGGGCATATGCTGCTATTTCAACCAATCAAAGGGGTGATTACCTGATAGGCAGCTCGCAGTTAAGTTTTGTGAATGCATACACCTTCTATAATGCATACTTATTTTGTTAATAAAATGATTCAAATGTACTGTGTAATTCAATATACCTTCTACAGGAAATGGCATCGCACGATGCACTTCGGGAAACATTCAGACCCAGCTTGAGTCCCCAGTCTCTCGCCTCCCGCGTGACGTGCGGCAGAAGCCGACGCCTCCTCTCACGGACCGCCATCTCCGTCGATCCGCTCCGCCATCCCCCCTCCCTCCTACTCCGTCCCCTCCCCTCCTCCTCCTTTATCACGGGCGTGAGAGACGAAGGGAACTGACAGGACGACACTAGTGGGCGTGAACTCGGTCTTATTCCACGAGCTACTTTGTCCCCCGCGCGAGACGACGCGACGATGATGGAGGAAGTGGGGCCCCATGACCCGGCCCACGACGGCGCCGTGCTCGGCACCACCACGCCCTCGCGCGCGGCGTTCCTCAGCACCGGCACGGCCGAGTTCCACCCGCCCGACTGGTACGAGGCGGCGCTGTGGTCGTCGGCGATACGCGAGAACTGACGCTGTATGCTTCTAGGGCGGCGACGCCGATCGAGGCCAACCTCCACGCGCGCTTCGAGGCGTTCCGCGACTCGCGCCACTGCGCGACCTACATGATCGCGACCAAGCTCGTGAGCGTCTTTGGGCGCGACCAGGAGAGCTGCGACCACGTGCTGGGCAACCCGTCCGTCTCGCGCAAGCACGCGGCCATCATCCACGACAACTCGGGTGGCATCTATGTGTGTTTTTCTGGTAGAATGTGGTGCGTGCATGCGGACGATTCTGACTGTGTGGTGGTTTGTGTGGCATGGTATAGCTTGTGGACTTGATGTCGCGCCACGGCACGTTTGTCAAGGGCAAGAAGATCCCGCCGCACGACCCGTTCTTGCTCCATGACGGCGACATCGTCAAGTTTGGCCAGAGCGTGCGAATTTACATCCTCAAGGGCGTGACTGCCGAGGGCGCGAGTGCACCCGTCAAGAAGACCTGGGGCCGCGTCAAGCTCAAGGCGCCCAAGATTAGCTCTGTGCTGCCCAAGATGCAGGCGCGGCCCAAGTACGCCGCGACCGCGGTCAAGCTCGTGAACGAGGTTTGCTACGGCAACCTCACGGACGAGAAGTTGGACGTGTTCATCACAGCCGTGATGGAGCTGAATGGCGACGAGAAGAAGGTCGATTGTGAACGATGAACCCGCATATCTTTTGCTGGTGGCTAACGAGGATCCGTATTCTCTTTGTAGGACGTCGCGGATCTTCTCGTCGAGAAAGTCCACGCCAAGTTTGAGTTTTACGCTGCTCACGTAAGTATTTGCGACTAAGCCCTTTGCGAATGCTTCCACAATGCACTGATAGGTGAATGTGCGAGTGAGTAGGTCCACAAGAATGCGTACACCACGACTGTGGCTTTGCTCAAGCGCAACATGCTGGTCGAAGAGTTCGAGTCGAACCTCGCGATTATCACGCTGCTTTCTCAGCAGCGGCATGAATCGATCTACCGGACGAATGCGCGCAAGATTCTTCAGTTCATGGCGGCTGTGAGGCTGGATCCTGAGAACGTCCACTCACCGATCATGAACGCATACTCAGTCAATGACTCGGACTCGGCACCGTCTGCGGATGAACTGAACGCGTGTCCACCGACGACTAACCACATGGGCGCACGAGAGCGCGTGCTGAGTGATGAAGGCAAGAAGCTGTTCCTTGCTGGTCATGGTTACGCTCCTCCAGTCGCCAACGGTGCCCCCAACATGAAACCCACTGGTAACGAGCACGAGATGCCGCACCATACACGCCAGGGGAGCTACGGCTCCACTCAGTATGGTGATGACGACGACGAGACGGCCTCTCAAGTCAGCAGCTACCAGCCTCCTGCGCCGTGGCAGCACGGCACATACAACCCGTCGTACCGACAGCCCTCATTCCACTCCAACGGCAACGGCAATGGAGCGTACGATGCGCGTGAGCAGCAGCACAACGAGCAGCAGCACCAACAGCACCAGCCACCGTCCGCGTTTGGTTTTATGTCCAAGCCATCGAGCGGCCCTGCTCCCGTGGCACAGCACCAAACTCCGGCGTCGGCCTTTGGCTTCATCTCGAATGCCGATGCCGATGCCGATGACGCGTCGACTGGGCGCCCGTCCGCAACAGGTTTCGACTTCATTGCCAACAGTAACGCGCCGAGCGGGCCGCCGCCGCCGCGAGTCCGTGCTGAGGACTTCCTCGTCGACGAGATCGACGTGGACAAGGACGAGTTTGACGTCATGTGGGAAAGCACGAACGACTCGTACGTATTTACTGATACCATGTGGGGCGCAGTGGGTCGGAATCTTACTCTATTGCCTGCGCCTTGTAGGGAGGAGTGGGCCGTGGAGCTTGTTAGTGACTTCGACCTCCAGGAGTTCCAGGCTTGCCTCGAACGTTCGCGGATTAAGTTCATCTCGAGCGACAAGGTCAGCGGCATGCAGCAGTTGCTGTTTTGCGCGGAGCAGGTGGGTGTTGTGCTGATTGGGACTCCGCTAGTGGATGATGGATCTCGCTGACAGCTGGTGTTGCGTCTATTACAGCAATCCAAGGCAACGGTCTTCTTGATTGAGATCATGTTGATGCCGGGCCTTTCGGAGATCACTGTTACGTTCAAGTGGATTGTGAACTCGTTGCTGTACGAAAACGGCCACGATTTTTTCATCGAACTGTTCAAGTACATCGTCGACCCGTTCTGCGAAGCCGTACAGGAAGACGAGTCACACGAGGCGACGTCGTCTTCGTACAATGTGCCTCGACCGACGATGCACCAACTTGGTCCACAGGAAACGCGGTCTGCAGCTAGCGCTGACGAGGCCGAAGAGTACGATGATGAGCTCATTCCAGTGCTTGACTACCTAACCGAGAACCCGTCTATCGAGCCCGCCAAGTTCGAACAGCTCTGGGTCGGTGCTGGTGTCATGTACGTCCCACATCTTATCCGGTCTTGAATGCCCTCTACCCTTAGACTAACTGTTCACCCGTACTTGTAGTGGCTCCTTGTCGTTGTCGTTGGAGAGTGTACCGGACAACGACTCGGTGATCGCGGCTTTCCAGGAAAATCGTCTCGGTTGTCTGGCCAGCGGTGCCGTGCAGAACTTTGTCAAGTTTTTCTTCTACGGTGAAATGGTATGCACTGTTTCTATTTGACAGCGTTGCTCTCTGTTCTGTATTGACGTGGATCTTTGTACCTCCTCCAACAGCTTGAACTCCAGTCGCTATTTTGCGCAGAGGTCGTGATCGACCAGAACTCGGGCGCCGTCACAGGCACGATCAAAAAGTTCGCGTTCCAGGCGCGGGTCCCCGAGGAAGAGCAGCAGATCGACGCGAGTTTTGTGGACTTTTTGGAAAAGATCGTACAGGAGTTGTGAAAAGTGGGAGCAAGTGGGCGAGCTGCACGAGTCGATACCAAACACACACGGCACGAAGTGTAATTTATTCAATCAATGAAGACCGCCGCGACCGCATTCTCCCTCACACCCACCACTTCACACATACTCTCTCACACTCAATCTCCCATCAAACAGGCTCGAGTTCTCGACCCTTGTGTGCTTAGCACGTCAGGAACTGGAGCATGATCTCCTTCCAGTTGGTGACCAGCATGGCGTCGCGGCCGCTCTTGACGTTTTGCACGATGGTAAAGCACGGCGTCGAGGCATTCGTGTGGAAACTGCTGCGGAACGCGGCGCTGAAGTCATGCACGCTGCCGCGGCACTCGTCGTAAAACATACACGTCATCTTCTCGACCTCGCGCAGCGCCAGCGCGGTGGCCGATGCAGCTGTGGTCGGGCTCTTCGCTGCCACGGCGGTAGTCGCGTTCAGCGCCGCGCGGAGCGCCTCGCGGTACCACGACTCGTCCGTACTGCCTGCGGCTTCCTGCTGGTTGGGCACGATCACGGCCTCAACAAAAGTCGACGTCGCCTGGTCCTTGAGGCGTCGGAAGGCGCCAAAGCCACCAAAGCCCCCGGCTAGAGTCGCGGGGCCGGCTCCGCCACGAACGGGGCTGCCGAGCAGCGCCGAGACGTCGGCGCAAGTCGTGTACATGCTGGCGAGCAGCCCCGTCATCTCGTAGTTGTAGCTGAACACACCGAGGTCCCGGATGTCCGAGTAGCTCAGGTACTCGGTCGGCAGCGGAGCAAAGAACTGGTCGAGCGGGTTCAGTGGGTCGTACACTGAGTCGGGGGCCTCGAGCGTACCACCGCTGCGCAGTGTGATGCCAGACTGCGGCATCAACACGTTGCGGTCGATCGACCGCGTGGGCAGAGCTGTGCGGCGAGCGCACCGCACAAACTGGCGCGGATCCGCGAGCTTGGTCTCGAGCGGCTCGGGGCTCGAGTTGCCCACGGCGCAATGGTAGAACAGCGAGTGGAGCAGGTCGATGACCGCGTGGTGCGACCAGAAGATCGGATCTGCGGGCGCCTCGAGCACGCCCATGGCGCCACCGAGCGCGCTGTGGACCGTGTCTACACAACAAATACGACCGAGTGAGTCCCTGTCTGCCATGTGTGCGAGCCCATGAATACAAACTTACTGTGGACGCCCTGTTCCAGGTTGTTGGCGACACTGTTGATCGTGGGCGAGGCAAAGAGTTGGCGCATGAGCGAGCTCACGCTCGTGGTCGGCGGGAACGCTGTGCTCGCCCAGTCGCCGCGGGGCACACACCGCGCGCAGTTGGGCCCGCTGAGCCCCGAGGCCTCACAAAAGTGGTTGAGCGGCGGCACCGCGACACAGCGGCCGTCGATGGGGGTGCCGTTCACGGAGACCGTGCGCGATTGGCCACGCGTCGACCCGCCCAGTTCGCGTAAGATGAGCGAGCACGCCTCCATGCTGTCACAGTTGCCAGCGAGGAACTGCGCATTGTGCGAGACGTAGTCCCAGTACGGCACGGTCACGCAGGCAAACTCGCCACCGTAGGAACGCAGCATGTTCTCAAAGCCCAGTAACAGCGCGCGGTGCCAGTAGAGAAACATACACGTGCGGTGGGCCTCGGCGGTCGTCATCTGCTCGGTGTGGATCTCGACAAACTTGATGTAGAGCCCGTCGTCCATCGAGCGCTCAATCGCGCGCAGGTACACGTCCTTCTCGATGGGCGTCAAGCGGTCCCAGGGCTTGCGGATCCGAGGACCGCACTGGGACGTGGGCGTGGCGACCACTTGTTCCGTGGCGTTAGTGCTGCTTCCGGCGGACGATGGCTGTGCTTGGACACAAGATGCAAGCGCTGCGGAGGCAGCGGCAAAGAGAACGTTGCGGAGGTTCATGGCGGGGGCGGGATCGAAGGGGGATCGACTTGTCGGTCTTGGTGCGGAATCGCGAATGGAAGGCGCTTTTCAATGGTGTGCGGGCGC